>PVJS01041275.1:0-18036 GCA_004027185.1 Glis glis
TTGTCCATAGGATCTCAGCTAAAATCTTGTTTCTGGAGGAGACGCCAGTGTGTTCTCTCTCTACCACGTGAGAATAGAGAACACAGCTCTCTCCAAGCTAGGCAGAGGCCCTCATCAATAATCCGATCTGCCAGTATCTTGATTTTGGACTTCACAGCCTCTCAAGCTGTGAGAAACAAATGTTCTATTGTCTAATCACAAGAAACGAAACAAAACAAAAAAAACAAAATAAACAAAACCTCTTTTCAGAGATGATTTTCCTAACCATTCAATTTAAAGTAGGTCTCTTCTGTTAGTATCTCTCATGACAGCCTTTTTGTATTTTTTGATAGCTGAATAGGATTAGAAATTAGGTATATATTTATTTGTTTAGTGTACATCACTGTCACTGGACTCCAAGCTGGACGAAGGTCCCTTTTTGGGTACCAGTGTAAACCTACCTGTGCCATTGTGTCTGGCCACTGTGGTTCCCTCAGAAGTATTGGCTCACCAAAGACATTTCTGAGTTGGAGTTGTATTTGTGAAAGTCATCAGAATCCAGGTATATTTTAAAGCCACCAGAGAGGGTGAGTTCTTAAACACTTTTAGAAGCCAGTAGAATCAAAACAAAAGCTTCCCACAAATAAGAGTTGTTGCTAGGCATCTAGCAACTGGATTGCAGTATTTGAATTACTGACTTATTCTAAAACTCTTTGAACACATGCAGCACAGATTGAGGAAAAAAGAAATCTGCCTGCCCACCTGTAAGAGAACGTTCACTTACTCCACTCTGATTTCTATACAAATATCCTTGGTAAACAGTAATAATGCAGGAAGATTGTTGAACATTTGCAATGAGTCAGGGTTGGGGCCACATCTTTATCTCATGTGGTCATGCTGTTTGGGTGTGACATTTTAAGATAGAAGTGCTTATACACATCTGCATCGCATCAAAGCATTTTACCATTTGGGTAAGGACTCTGAAGTTTAGAGAAGTTAAAAAATTTATCCCAGGTCAGATAGCCATTAACAGGTAAGCTGGGATGGACACAGAAGCCAGCTGGAAGGGGCTTCTACTGGCAAAGTCTGGGACAATTTGAGTGTCAAAATTCAAATTATAATCCCAGTACTTGAGAGGCTGAGGCAGGAGAATAACAGGTTTGAGGCCAGCCTCAGAAATTTAGCAAGACCCAGTTTCAAAATAAAAATAGGGTTAGGGGTGTATCTCAGTGGTAGAATGCCTCTGGGTTCAATTCCCAATACAATAAAGAAAAAAAGGAAAAGAAAAAATTATTAGTATAACCTACAGAACAAAACAAAAATCTAGAAATTCATGCTGACAAAAATAAACAAATCATGGGAGAGAAGGGAAAACTGTTTCTTGCCATAGAATAGCAACTAATAAATGAACTGGAAATAATGGAGTTAGGAAATTACTTGTAGTCCATCATATGATTTAAGTAAAGGGTGTGGTAGATTGGAAACAAAACATTTGCATTGTCACAAACTATTTGTCCATAAGATACTTTTTATCCACAAAGAAGAAAAAAACAACAGAAACCTGGCAAGACACTTTGTAATTAAATGGTCAACATTAATATCACCCATAAAGGAAAAAAATTGGCACCATTTGTTTTTGGATGCAACTTCATTTCTACAAACAATGCTTAATTTGAATCTAATCAAAAGTAACATAGGCAGACTAACTTTGAAAGAGAACCTACAAAATAAATGACCTGTACTCTTCAAAAATAACAAAGACCAAGGAATGTTCTGGATAAAAGGAGATTAAAAAGATATAAAACTGAAGACAACATATGGTACTGGATTGATCTACACTAGAGAAAATCTTTTGTTGTCGTCTTGAAGAACATTAGTGGGGGAATTAATGACATGAATAAGGTTTGTCGATTAGAAATTAGTAATGTACCATGGTTACTTTTTTATTTATATCATTTTGTATTTTGTGATTATGTGAGAAAATGTCTTTGTTATAGGAAATACATAATGAAGTATTTTAAAGGGTTATCAAAATGTTAAGAAAAATGTGTACACACCAATATGATGTAGTAAACATGGTAAAATTTTAACATTTGGGTAATTCAGTTAAGTGTACATGGAATTTCCTGTACTATTTTGCAATCTTTCTCTAAATCTAAATTCAGTATAAATTAAAAAAGTATTTCATGACCTAATATGTTTTTGGAAGTTTTATGTAAGACATTATTGAATCATTGACTATCGAGAATTTAAAAGTGAGGACCCATCTCAAGCAACAAAGTTGAACTGAGGTTCAAAGAAGAGATTTTTACAATGGGACAGGCAAGAAGAAGGAAAAAAGAGTTTCAAAATGTTTTGTAGTTTTGCTTCTGGATATTTGTTATTTGTTTGTTTGTTTATTTATTTATTTATTTTTACCATTACCTTGGTTTTCATTTGGATTGAATAAGGACTACATAGAGAAAAATTCCATGGAAATTCTACAGAAAAATTCTATAGGAAATTGTAAATTTAAAAAACTTAATCCAGCAGCAAAACAGTCTAACTGTAAAATAAATGAGAAGAAGCTCCTTATAACATTGCTTTTAATTATCTAGGTTCAATCATGCTGGATGCAAAAACATGGGAGGTCTTGAATTGAAGAGGAAAGCAGGAGGCTGGGTCTGGCTCTTTAATTACAGCCAAGTGATGTGGAGTAGATTATAGCCTAGCTGGACCCCATGTTCCTCATTAATTAATTAAGTGAATTAGGCTGGGTGATTTTTTTAAGGTCCCCTATGGTTCTAAATTTCTATGTCTCTGTATTTTCCAAATTACAAATGATGAAAGAATGTGGTAAACTTGAAATGTAGGGTAGCCTATTTCCCCAGAAAAAGTCTTACAAAGGTTCTGTTGTGTTTTGTTCTACTATGTTAACATGAACATTTGGTTTTTGTGGCAGACAGTACTTTAACCTTCTGAATAGCCTTCGCCCTTCCTTCTCTGCTAACAGAACCATGACACATCTGCCATCTATCTATCTATCTATCTATCTATCATCTATCTATCAATCAATCTATCTATCTATGTATCTATCTATCATCTATCAATCAATCTATCTATCTATCATCTATCTCTGTGTGTGTGTGTGTGTGTGTGTGTGTGTGTGTGTGTGTGTGTGTCATTGGGGATAGAACCCAGGGGTGTTCTACCTCCGAGCTACAACTCCAGTCCTTTTTATTTTTATTTATTTATTTATTTTGTTTTGAAACAGGGTCAAGCTGGGTTGCTGAGAGTCACACTGTGTTGCTGAGGCTGTCTTGCACCTTCGATCTTCCTGTCTCAGCCCCCAAAGTACTGGGATTACAGATGTGCGCTACCACGTCCAGCTAGAACTCTGATTTTGAGGGGAGCATAATGGGTTATTCCTCAACTGTAGTGAGAGTGTAGAGAGGGTTCTATTCTAGCCTCAGGGGTGACATGTTTTTTCTAAGCAAACAATGGGATTTACACACCTTTTTGGCAAAAATAGATTTAAAAGTAGCTATGGGAGTTTGGCCTATGATAAAAAGGGGAAGTTTGCTGAGACAGGAGATTCTGGGAAAGATTTATTTTCAGATGAAAAAATAAAATTTCACACAGGGAAGTATTCCTCTCCACCTTCACCATGGTTTTTCTTGCCTTTAACTTGGTTGTATAATTAATGTGATGGTTGGAACTGAAACTGCCACCTTATAACCATGAGGTTTGAAGTGTAAAGTAGAAAAGCCAACATGTTGAGGGTGGGGCGTAGATAAACAGAAAATTCCTGATTATTAATGATATTCCTTAGCTACTAGATCAATCTGGAATCTACTTTTAAAAGTTGAATTATATGATGTAATCAAATGCCTTTATTTTGTAAGACACCATTGTTTTGTAATTTTATTTCTTTCAGCCAAAGGATTCCTAATGGACTTGATTCTCTCCACTTCAAAGCTTTACATAACAAATAACCTCGGATAGAGGAAATTTGAGTAAATTCAAATATTATAAAATATAACTGTATTTTTCTGATTATATAAGATTTATACCCTAATTTCACATAACCCAGGAAAAACAAGAAAGTTTTTGGGAAAAAAATAAAGATTTGCATCAATGAGAATCATAATTAGTATTTTGGTACGTAGACATTTTTATGCACACCCACCACACATACAAACACACACCTGCAAAAGCTTAATAATTTTGTCAGGGTAGTAATTGCTGGGTCAAAGTATGTGATTAATTTTTTTGTATTTTAATACTTCTATTGGTGCATTGTAATTACACATCATAACGAGGCTCAGAGTTATAGAAATGTACATGCACACCACACGTCACATGTTTCCCTCCGGATTCCATACTGATCCCTCTCCCTCCATGTACATATTATTGAGATTGGAATTAATAACTTCATATATGCACATAGCATTATTTGAACTGTTTCCTTTATCAAGTCTCCCCTTTTCCCTCCCTGCCTCCCACCCTAAGTCCTCTTCCTCTATTCTACTGATATATCTCCTTCTTTATCTCAAGTCCCTTATGTTTACCAATATTTCTCTAGCTTCTACATATAAGAGAAAACATATGACCCTTGACTTTCTGAGACTGGCTGGTCTCACTTAGCACAATATTCTCTTGTTCCCTTCATCTTGCTGCAAGTGTCATAATTTTATTCTTTATGGCTGAATAAAATTTCATCGTACGTATATGCCACAGTTTTGGAATCCATTCATGTGTTGATGGACACCTCAGCTATTAAAATTGTACTTGGTTATTTGCTCATTAATTATTTCTTCCCTATTTCTCTTCAATAGACTAAACAAATGAGAACAAAATAGGGTCTGTTTTTTATTCCACTCTATTCTTGGCACATAGACAATTTTTTCACATAGTTTGCAAAATTGCCCTGTAGAAAATGTCATACACATTTTCCAAGATAACATAAGAGTTTCTGTTTCCTCATATCATTACTGATCTGAAAAATTAGGTATTAATCCCTTTTTACTTTTGTTCTTTGATACCATTATTGCTTATTGTTTTCTAAGGGTTTATTGGCTGCAGTATTTCCTTTTGGTAAAGCAACTGTATTTATTTGTCATTTCTTGTGATCACTTTTTAAACTAATAACAACTTATGTGTTGAGTGGTGTAAGTCAGAATGGAAAGAGAACAGTCTCAAGATCCAGTTAATCTGGGTTTGAATTCTGGCTATACCACCTACGAAGTGCCTATCTTTGGGCAACCAGAAACCCTTCTGTACCTCAGTCCTCAGTTTCATTGCTTGGAAAATCAGGATAATACAGTATCTGCCACAGGAAACTATTTTTTATTTTTTTATTTGCAATGCTGGGGATTGAATCTAGAGCTTCATGCATGCTACATAAGGGTTCTACACCCGAGCTACATCCTCAATCCCTGGGAGTTCTTTTTAGTGTGTGTGTGTACATTTTCTTATAAGATCTTTTATATGTAATAAAAATATTTCAGAAAATAAAATCTACAGAAAGCATGGAGATTACAGAGAGGTTTTGCAATACCTGAACCTACTTTGACCTTGACTCCTAAAAGACAAAGCAATGAGGGGAGGGGCGGGACAGGATCTGGGGGAAAATGCGCCTGGTGCTTTGCACATGCGTTTCTATGACACGAAACCTTAACATGATGTATGGTTACAATGCACCAATAAAAATAAATTAAAAAAAAGACAAAGCCCTGAAAGAAATCAGTTAATTGCCAATTACCAATTCTGTCAAATGTGGGCTTCCCTTCCAACATTTCCAGATAGACATTTTCAGAGAAAATGTGCTTAAGAATATGTTTTAAACATTTTTTTCTTACAGATGTAACATGTATCCATTAATTTAAAAATTGGAAGCAAGACAAAAGAAAAACAAAAACTCCTATGTTCATAAACAGGAGATAATTACTATTCAATATTAGTCATTTATTTTTATATGTTTCCTTTCCTTTTTCTAAAAATAATTTTAAAGTAGAAAAATAATTTATACCTTGTTCTTTTGCTTAACAATAGATACCACAAATATCTTTCTATGTCATAAAACATTAAACTACACTTTTATGGTCATGGCCCCATAATATTACACTATATAAATATATTGTACTTTATTTGAACATTTATCACTAGTCATTTTTTAGTGTATAAATTTCCTGTGTTATAAAAATTTCTGTGATGAACAACTTTGTTAACATTAATTTTTTTAGAAAATTACTTGGGATAAAATTCCCAGAAGTTAAATTGCAGTGCTGAGGACTGTGTGCATTTTTAAGACTTTGTGTAGTATGCTAAAACATAGGCTCTTACTCATTTTTTTCTTTACTTTTTCCCATTACTTTTGGGGAAAATACCAGATGACCAATTCTCCATTTTTATATATAATACTGTACTTTTCTTCTCTCACGAGCCTCTTGATTCCTGTCAATCATTCTATACTTTCCAGTCCCAAGTTATGTGATGGGAATGGAGACTCTAGCATCGGGCTTTTCCAAGGTAGATTGTTGCTTTATTTTCTAAAAGTATCCTCTGAATGGTTACCTCTTTTAAGAAATGGGCATAGAATAAGATACACCAAATAAAATATTACAATTATTTTCTGCATACAATACACATTTCTAATAATACAACATAGCAAGAACAATTGATTTTGAGAGAACTTCTATAGCAGGATAATAATATTTAAATATTGCTTTTTATTTTTATTTTTTATTGGTGCATTGTAATTATACCTCATAACGAGGTTCAGAGTGATAGAAACCCACAGGCACATAGTGCTTGGTGTGTTTTCCTCCAGTTGCCACTACACTCCCTCCCCATCCTTGTGCTTTTCAAATAAGATGAAAAAATGGGAAAAATTGTACAAAGTGAAAAAATGAAGGTTTAGAATTTTTCTTTTTTTTTTTTTGTGGTACCGGGGATTGAACCTAGGGAGGGGCGTTCTACCTCTGCGCTACACCCCCGGCCCTATTTTTTATACTTTATTTTGAAACCGGGTCTCACAAAGTTGTAGAGGGCCTCACTAAGTAGAGAGAGAGAGATAGAAAGACAGGGAGAGAGGGAGAGAGAGAGAGAGAGAGAGAGCTGAGGCTGGCCACGAACCCGGATCCTCCAGTCTCCGCCTCCCAAAGTACTGGGATTACAAGCGTGCGCCACCATGCCCGGCCTGAGAATTTTTCTTTTTTAAAAAAATACTTCTATTGATGCATTGTACTCTCACATCATTATATAGTCCAGAGTGATAGGGACATTCTTGCACACAGTACTTGGTGAGCTTTCCCCAAGTTCCCTCCCCACTTCCTTTCTTTCCCCATACAAGATACTGAGATTCTTGATAATTTCTCCCAAGATTCGCTGTTAGTCTGATGTTGTTATCAATACAAATAGATTGTTCTTCAATGCTAGAAGTATTTTAAAACATTTTCATTGTAAAACACATACATATATTACAGGATATTTGAGAAATAGTAAACAATATTTAAAAAAAGAAAATTTAGTATTTTGGAATGTCAAACTTCAAGAAAAAAAGGGATTTACATTCTCTACCCTATGCAAAACAAGTATAGAGCCCAGTATATTCAATGTTGCAGTGAGAGTTACTAGAAAACAGATGTGTTTGTATTATGGTATTTTATGATACATCATGCAAAACCACAGTAATCAAGCTGTAGTAGGAAGTGCACTTCACAACTACAAAAAAATAAAAAGCCCAGAAAAAATAATATCTGCTAAAACCATATGACTCTTGGTTTCAGGCAAAAACTTTTAAAAGGTTAATGTCTCACTTCTGGCAAACATATTACCACGGGAAGAAAATATTGGATTTTTTAGGTCCACTATTCATAAATTAACCATCTAATGATAAAAGCCACTAACTAGATCATTCAAAGAAACTGGTAATTTTCTTAACTGCCCTTTAACAATGGGAGATGGATCTGCATACTGCTTTAGAATGAGTAAGTTAATTCTTTTGTTTATCCATAGTCTATCACCAGCCCTCTAAAAAGTCCTACTGTTAATGATTATATATGGAGACATTTTTATCAGCTGTCTCCCAGTAATGTTAGGAACTAAAGCAATCCATCAGCAGGCCACTTGTTCTCTTTTTCAAATTAAACAATGTATTAGATATTCATTTTCTTCAGAGAAGAAAAATGATGGATTTTATTTCCCAGACTGTAAACGATTTTTGTGTCTCCATGTCTGAAATGTTTCTGCTGCAACTCCACAGGGGGGAAAACACGTTCACAGGGCAAAGTCATCCTTAAGGTTAAAGAAATGCGTTCCAGGTACACTGACCCAATTTTAGCATCGCAGAAATGGAATAGAAGAGGTGGATATTAGATGCTCATTTTAGAAGCCATGGGCTTCAAAGACAAAAGTATTAGGCTTTCCTTGGTAAAGCAAATTGTCTAGTGGTGCATTGCAGGTCTGTGATACTGTTGTTCATTCATTTCGGCAAAGCTCTAGCTTGTTCGGCCAAGAGGGAATGCCACTGCCCCAGGACACTCACTCCTACTCACAATTTGCTTGGCACATAGAAATGCTCTCAGATATCCCTCTTTGACTGGGCATCGCAGGCATGCTGTTTCTAAACTGCAACTCCCTGGCAAGGTGTGTTTACACCATAAATAATCCTCCCGTGTCTATTTCTACAGAAACTAGCTAACTTGCCAGGCACTCAATGCAAGAAGTGACTCTTTGTGCTTTTTCAGCACCTTCATGAGTGAAATTCCAACATGCATCCTGGATTTGGCCAGAAGGAGAATTTTGAGAAAATGAAAGAAAATGATGAAGGTCTCCAGGTAACCTCCAGAAAAGGCAGATTGCTGCTCTTTAACAAATATAAAATATTATATTACAAAAATCCCAGTTATTTAAAAGCAAACCTACTTTGAGAATGTGTACATATACCAAGGACTATACTACATAGGCAAGATGATAGGTGAAACATTTATATAGCAAACTCAGTTAACATAAAAATTAATCACATAATTGCATTCTCACTAGTAGGCTTTTCTTTTCTTTTTTCCAAACGAACCAGGAAAAAGAATTTCCCGAATTATTCTATAAACAACTTTTGTCCTCTGATTGGTTCTGTAACAGCTGATATCTGACAATTTGCTTGGCTTGTGACATAGATCTTTGTTTCCAGATCCTTTTTGGTTTCCTCTTTGGTCATATCACTAGCCAAAGACACGTGTTCCAAACCCATATATCTGTCCCTTTCCTGAGATTTTGAGGTTTGTATTGGTTCAGGACTAAACTTGGTAAAGAAGCAGACATTTTGGAAAGATTGCCATGACCAGATGTGGTTCTTATACTTCTTATACACACATAGCTTTTCCTCTGTGTGTGTGTGTGTGTGTGTGTGTGTGTGTGTGTGTGTGTTACTAGAGATTGAATATAAGGCCATTTTACCTCTGAGCTACACCCCCATCCCCTTTTAAATTTTTTGTTTTGAAACAGGGTCTTGTTAGGTTGCTGAGAGTCTTGCTAAGTTACTGAGGTTGGCTTTCAAACCTGAGATCCTCCTGTCTCAGCCTCCCAAGTACTAGGATTACAAGTGTGCACCACCATGCTAGCTAACAACTCTTCCTTTGAGCAGAGGAAATCGTTAGTCTACTAGGCCTGTGTAATGATATGTTTGAGTAGGAATAGTGAACATTTTTCAACTGGTACCCGCACACAATTTTAATTATGAAACGGTAAATTTCTTCCTAGAAACAGAAATCCAGAAAGAGATGTGGAGATAGGTTTCCTACAAAAACCTTGTGTTTTCTAATGTGCATGGAAGGTTCATTATGGCCTATCACCAAGACAAGCCCACTGGTTTTAAGTGCAATTGACTATCTCATTACTTATGCTCTGCTTACTTGTAAAAAATCATCCAATACATCAACACTTATGTAGTTGAGAATTTCCATACAAACAAAACACATCTGCACTCTACTTTTTTTTGCAATTATTTATTTATAATGAAATAGATCTTATATGTCCTTGATTTATCACTTCTTTTATTTTAGTTCTACTCTTTAGCTAGATTTGTATTTCTCTCTTTCTCTCTGACAAAAGGGTGGTCCATTTGTCCCCTCACACCTTCATTCCACATCTATTTCTCCATTCTCTCCTTGCTTAGTTTCCTTGCATTTATTCCATCATGGTAAGCATGTGGTTGGTGTCGTAACACTCATTCTAATTCCTTTCCAGGGGGAAGCAAACATCTAATTAGAGTAATTAAGCTTATTGTAATTGGCTTTTCAGAATTCCATCTTCTTTGCTAGCAGTTAGTTCAAGGATACTATATGACAAAATGAGAGTCACTAAGATATAAGATACATTTTCTGGTGACCTGTAGGGTTCTTTCTAGGTCTTAGGAGAGAACGGTTGGAGATAAGTTCTCTTGACTCGGACAAGGGAATATGTAGCAGCCACTGGATGTTGTCCCAAATGAGTGGGAGCCAGTTTCAGGATGAAGATATTCTTCTGGATGGTAAAACAGAGAAAGGAAAGCTCTAGAACCTTGAAGACATTATAGAGTCACTGGACCCACCTTAACTTATGCTCTGCTTCCTTATTGTTTAAATCAGCCTGGATTGGCTTTTGTATTATTATTTGTAGCCAAAGAACCCAAACAAACTTGATTTCCTCCATGTATTACTGGATGGAACACTAGAGGTGGTCACATGGGGAAGACTGCCCCCAGTGGGAGTTAGGGTTTTATTTCTTTATGGTTACCCTTTAGATCCAAGTCAGGAGAACACAGACAACAGTGGATTATTATTGGTCTCTGTTTTTAAACAGCTTGAATATCCAAGTATTTATATGATCTTGATAGTTGGTTACCCTCTGGCTATACTAACAGCAATAAACCAGATAGTAGCCATGAGTTTGTAAAGATAGTAAGCCATGGGTCCTATTCTCAGGTAGGAACATTTGGGATGGGAATGAGCAACATAAACATCAATAAATCTGTTTCTCAAATGATGCGCTCGTCCAGGGTCCTTAGGAGTCATTCCCATCACTGAGTCAAAGGGACTTTTACCTGCCACATGAGACCAAATCAGTCTAGAGGACACAGTATCATGATATAAACCTCTCAGCTTACCACAAAAATGGATTTTTAGTAAATCTAGCAGTTTCTCTTGAAAACTTTGATCCTTTATTTAAAACTGAAAATAACTGGGAAATTTATTTATATGAATAAAGATTCATTTTTGTCATTTGAGATTTAATGTAAACCTCCAAATGTATAACTTGCTCATCTGTTTTCTACCATATTTGATGACATAATTTCAACAGTATAAAGATCAGAAATCAAAG
Organism: Glis glis; assembly: GCA_004027185.1. Classification (NCBI taxonomy): domain Eukaryota; kingdom Metazoa; phylum Chordata; class Mammalia; order Rodentia; family Gliridae; genus Glis; species Glis glis. The sequence continues at coordinate 11,317 of PVJS01041275.1, forward strand.
TAAATATGTACCTTAATGAGGATTTGATCACCACTTTCTATACTTTCCTTTTATTTATTACTAGATGCCAAACAAATAGCTTAACATTAAAATTCTAATAAATTTAGAATCAGCGTTAGATGTAACATCTTTTTAGAAGGGAATATGTTGCACAACCATTGATATATTTAAGTATACACACACACACACACACACACACACACACACACAGACACACACACAGTTTAGATGTTTAAAATATCAAAACACTTTAATTAAGAGAGAGATTGGAAATTCAATCTCAGATATAAGAGTGTCAACTCTCTAAGTTAACCAAGGCTTTTTATAAATCTAATGTCAATTTTATTTAAGTCTCAACAAATATTACATTATAGGCTAAATATGCCAGATGAATATAGCTTTAAATGCCTCCTATGGAAGGAAAAATAACTTCCTGAATCCCTATCTACTAAGAAAATTCCTATTCTATTAGTTATCCACTTCAATTTGTTTTATTTTATAATGGATTAAAAGCCAAGGTTGCTAATTCATCTTTCTTTTGTCTCAGGTACCAGGTAATCATAATATTAACAATTTATATATTTGGCTACACCTTATTTAATTTACATGGGCAGTTAGACATATCAGCGTGCTAGAATGCCTTCTTTTCATAATTTTGTCTAGGGGAACACTGTTGCATAAATTGTCTGCACTAGAGGTAGCCATGGGTGAAATGGCCTTTCTTATTAAATGTCACAAGATTTAATGTCACAGTATAATTGGGATGGAAGGATAATTGCACTAGGCTCAACATGTCTTTTTCTGCTAACACATTATTAATCCATAGGAGTGTTAAAATATGTTTAATAAAGACCCCATTCACATGGAAATTGTTGGCACTTGCTAAAAATTACACTATTTCATTGCTCAGCCCTGCAAATTTCTAGTGGAATTCACAGCAAGTTTGATTTTGAAATGAAATTATAGTAGAAGGAGTCCACATGAAAAAATAAAATCAACATTTGTTCTCAAAGTATATTTTTTAAGGAATTACAAACGGCCTTCTGCTTAAGGCACTAATGTGTTTTAGTATTCCACTTGCGGTGCCACCCTTCCAGCCTTGAAAGAAGGTCTGTTAGGAACTATTCTGACCTTTGTTACTCCTTCTCCTGCCTGAACACACAAACACACATACCTGCTACTCCTGGGCATTTGTGTGACCTATGCTAGCCGTAAAGAAATAAATCAGGTAGGGTCATAGACTGAGTTCTGACTAATTCGGGTTGAGCAGAAGTCATGACTGAGAAAAATCTGCTCTACCATTCTATATGTTCTCTTTTATTCTCTGCATGAAACAGAAGACCCACGAGAGGGCTACAAAACCTAGTGCTTAAAAAAGGAAAATGGTAGCACTACATTTCTGAGCATGTAGGATTCATTGCAATATAGTAAGATTATCTTAGTTCATTTTCTTTCTTTGTTTCTTCTTTCCTTTCCCCTTCCTTCTACCTTTTTAGGTAGAATCTGTCTACTGAAGTATGAATGAAAAATTTTACCTTCTTTTTTTGGTGGTACTGGGGATTCTACTTCTGAGTTGCATCTCCAGCCCCTTTTTAATTTTTTTTTATTTTGAAACGGAGTCTTACTAAGTTGCTGAAGGTCTCACTAAATTGCTGAGGCTGGTCTCGAACCTGTGATCCTCCTGTCTCAACCTCCCAGTTACTGGGATTCTAGGTATGCGCCACCATGCCTGACTTTACTTTCTTATACCCTGTTCTATCTTTGATTCAATGATCTTGATTAAGCTAATTAGCCCTGTTGGGTTTCATATTTCAAATCATTAACCCAATGGTTTCTATGGAGTATCTCATAAGATCATAACCTACAGGACCTTCTGTAGACTGACTCCTCTATCTCCATGTCTTCACATAGAATCTGTCCCCCTAAATGGTAGAGAGTATAAAGAGAATCTTCACAGTTTTTAAAGGAACTTATGGTCAAAGATTCTACATCCTTACTTGAAAGTCTAATCCAGTATTTACAATATTGTTTTTGGTGACATTTACCTGTAAGGAAGTCTCCCAGCCCATAACTCTCATTTCATTAATTCCCACTCATCTTCCTTTCAAGAGAACATCCAAGTTCTTCCTATCAGTGAGAATCTTTAACTTTCTCCCACTGTCTTTTTCCTCCAAAATGATCCAACTTATACTAGCCTTTTAATCTTTTGTTATGCATGAGTTTCAAAACTTCAAACAGTTCCAACTTTTCTGTATCTCTGTTTCATAAGACATAGTGATATAATTGATCTATTTGGTAGAAAAGTAAATCGAAGCAGAAGAGAAATCCATCCAAACAGCTGTTTAGATAGCTAAAACTACTTTTAATTTAATTCTCTTTTCTTACACAGTTTTATAGCCTTAAAGAATAAAAAGTGGAACAGAGTATTCAAGGAAAATTGTAATGAAGGACTTTAAGGGAATGATTTTTCATGGATTTAAAGTGTTAGATGCCTATGCATATTTTATAGTACAACTTGTTTGGATTTAATTTAGTCATGATAATAGTTACTTTCAATTCAGCGAGGCACATTCCCCACAGGTTTCTTTCAATTAAGTGTATTTGATCAGGCCAGAACTGGACATGATTGAGAAACTTAGAGGCATATGACTTCCCCTAACCTCTCTTTGTAATTCCAGGCATGGCCAGAACTCAACACACCCATTTATTTGGAAGAACCAGAAAAAGCAAAAACAACTATTACAGAAAATTATACTACTGCAATTTTCGGACAATTTAATCAACTTAGGCTTATGGGCTCAAGGAATGATATCATAAGATGATAGGAATGAAGGACGGGAACCAGCTCACAGCCTGGGAGCCACTAACAGAGCCCTACAATTTACCTAACAAATGCATAAGCCATTGTCATCCCTAGGCCCTTTTCTTTATGGCTTATTTGGGCTATGGAGACAGAGTCAGATCTAAATCCTATCTAATTCATTTTTAACTCCATAATTTAATATCTCTAAGCATTAAGTTTTTAGATTGATGAATCAAAGATACAATATGAAACTTGCTGTGTGATGTGGAGGTTTATAAAAGACATGATGGAGAAAACACCTACTAGAGTGCTTGGAACACGGGAGGCAGGTGGTTGTGGAGAAATCGCTGTAAATTTCTTGCCATTGCTTGCATCTATCAGTAGACTGCTAGCCACCTTGAATCTGGGCCCCTCCTGAGACTTGACTTAATCAAAAGAATATGGCAGAAATGTCACTGCACCCTCCAAAGTTATTAGGCTTTAAGAGATCTGCAGCTTCCACGCTCATGCTGGGAGTGCCCATTTTTGAACCCAGTCACTGAGCCAGGAGAAATGCATGCAGTAAAGGCAGCTAGAGTTTACACAAGGTACTGAGTTGACAACCCCACCCGAGTGCGCAGCTGATAGTCAGTACTAACTGCCAGCAATGGGAGAGAGCCACCTTGGACACACCGGGCCAGCCAAACCTCCTGGGAGTGGAACCTTAGCCAGCAACACGTGGAAAAGAAGAGCCAGTGGTGCTGAGTCCACTCACAGGCTCATGGGAGATAATAATAGTTTTGTTTTCTGAAGCCATTGAGTTTGGGGTAGTTTGTTTAGTTAGAGAGCAATAGATAATCAAAGCAGTGTTCAATCAATGGAGCAATTGTTATTGCTTTTCCTAGTGATGAGGGAAAATAATAATACATTGGTGCTTATTTCTTTGCTCTAATGTTAGACTTAGGGTCAGTATGTTCCGTGATGCTACTCAGTGCTCATGCATTGGGGGGGAGTAGGTGAATCTTCCCACCCTGCTCCCAAAAGAAGGAAAACTTGAAGACCCCTAGAAGAATTAGTGCTTTCTTCCCTTTGTAATCTCTACTGTAGAGAGCATCTTCTCATTTCCTCTTCATTCTCCTCCTTCTCTTCCTTCTCCTCCTCATCTTCTTCCTTTTTTTATTTTTACTGGGGATTAAACCCGGGAGCATTCTACCTCCAAGCTATACCCCCAGCCCTTTTTTATTTTTTGAAATAAGGTCTTGCTAAGTTACCACTGAGGGTCTCACTAAGTTGCTGAGGCTGGCTGTAAACCTGTAATCCTCTTGTCTCTGTCTCCCAAATACTGAGATTACAGGTATGAGTCACCATTCCTAGCCAAACTCACTCTTCTTGCTTATGACCTTCCCAGAGTTACACTGCTTGCTTCCTGCTCCTCTCCCTGTGTATCTTTGTGGACACCATAGACCTGAAACCAAACACGCCTATATTTCCCCATTTCCTACCTTTATATACTTCCTGTATCTTCCTGTTATGTATTTGGTACTGGGGATTGCACCCAGGGATGTTCTACCACTAAGATACACCCCTTAGTACACACATGCACACACACACACACACACATACATATATATATATATATATATATATATATATATATATTGTTTTGAAACAAAGTCTCCCTAAGTTGCTAAAGGTCTTCCTAAGTTCTTGAGGCTGTCCTTGAACCTGGGATCCTCCTGTCTCATCTCCCAAGTACTAGGAATTGTAAGTGTGCATGTTCCACCATGCCTGGTTTCTTCCTGTTATTTTTTAAACTCTCTGTTTCCCTTCCTCACCCTGGCCTTGACTAGTCACCTCCCTAAATCTATGACATCGAATAGATGCCCTTTCAGGCTTCCAGTCTTGGCCTTTCTTTCTCTATCCTGAATCATTGTTGCTTTGCCCAGAGTGGTAGTAGATATGCTATTACTTTAATTGCAGGTACACAAGAGTACAACATTTTCCCACAGGACACAATGAATGGAAATTATAGTAATCTACAAAACAAAATGGCTAGGTGACACAATGTAAATCTCCTAATAGAGCTGATAGTAATATATATATATATATATATATATATATATATATATATATGTATGTATAGAATTGCATATTCAGTAACTAATCATACCCTTTGTTTTTGATATTTAGCCAAACTCCTGAATCCTCTGAAAATTCCTACTTCCAGGGGAGAAATTCTTGCCATCTTTGGTGGGGTTTGTAATAAAATATAATAACACAGGGCAGCTGAGCAATTATCATGGCATGCTTGGCATGTGTACTAAAGTTTCTCTTCTTTGGGAAGCTACCTTCCCTTTAATCAGAGAGGCTACATTCAAGCTAAAAAGAACACTTACTGTGTGCATTTACACTGTGAAGAAAATGATCACTATAGATTATAATGATTTAAGATTATTAGTACAAAAATACATTTGGTTTAAGAAATTTCCTCTTAGACTTAGTAATTATTTTAATTATTTTTCTCTGGCAATTTTCCTATAGAAAGTTTCTCATTGTGGTGTTTTAATTGATATAACTCAATTAATCATGGAAATTTCAAGTTATTCAAACTTGCAGTTCTTTTGGTTTTACGTGAATTTGATTTTTTTTTCTCTTAAAGACATCATTGTGAAAAAACGTTGGACGTGCTTCATCCTCTGCTACGTGGTGGTGGCTTCTTGCATTTTGCAATAGAAAAATCTCACAGTGAGGACAATTTAGACTTCAAGAGAAAGGAGACTGGATCTGAGAGCCAGAACATCAAAGAGAAAAGGATCACATCCAGCGGCAACTGGCTGTCATATACAGACTCGAACAAGGAGGCAAAGCCTACGTCCCAACACCTCATCACTATCAGTGACAGCAATATTTAGATGACCAGCATGTAAGGATCTCAGGCTCAAAGGAAGAGGCTGCTAACGGGGCTCCCTTCATCTTTACATTGGTGTAATAACGTTCAACATACACAGAACTTCCACGTCCTTTATTTCATTTAGTTTTCACAGCAACCTCATGATTGAGGTGGAATAGCAATGTTTTTTCTTTTCACATACAAGGAAACTGAGGCTCCAAAAAATTGCCGATTTTCCTAATGCTATTACTTTCAGTAGGAGAAAATCCAAGACATAGCTAATAAGATGGAGCTGGCATTGATTTTTTTTTCGGTACCGGGGATTGAATGCAGGGACATTCTACCTCTGCGCTACGCCCCCGGCCCTATTTTTTATACTTTATTTTGAAACCGGGTCTCACGAAGTTGCGGAGGCCTCACTAAGTAGAGAGAGAGAGAGAGAGAGAGAGAGAGACAGAGAGAGAGAGAGAGAGACAGGACGCTCGCTGCGCGCGCATGCGCAAGCTGAGGCTGGCCGCGAACCCGGATCCTCCGGTCTCCGCCTCCCAAAGTACTGGGATTACAAGCGTGCACCACCACGCCCGGCTCTGATTTCTTCTTACTACTGGGCTTAGGTCTTTCCTGAGTTCCAACTAATTCTGAGATATCTAAAGTATGAATGGGGGTGGGGAAAGTTTAAAAAAGATCACATGAAAGACCACATTTGCCCAATACTAAGGAAGAACTAGAATTGGTTATCATAACAAGAGGTAGGTTGCTTCATGAAACACTTCTTTATTAAAGTCCTGAGGACATATGCACTGAAAACTTGTGTGCAATCCTTATTTGTTGTCAGGAGGAGAACCAGGGAAGCCCTTCAGGCAGGGGATCTGGCCATAGTGCCATTTTATTTGATCACATCATTATTTTTTTTTTTTTTGCGGTACTGGGGATTGAACCCAGGAGCATTTTACCTCCGAGCTACACCCCCAGCCCTATTTTTTATTCTTTATTTTGAAACAGGGTCTCACTAAGTTGCAGAGGGCCTCACTAAGTAGCTGAGGCTGGC
>PVJS01041276.1:0-18037 GCA_004027185.1 Glis glis
CCCTCCCTCCTTCCTTCCTTCCTTCCTTCCTTCCTTCCTTCCTTCCTTCCTTCTAAACTATCAGTTAAGTCTGCTCTCTCAGGGTCCTTGACAAGATTTTGGAATATTAATGAGTCCTTGCATTTGTATTACAATACCTTAAAATAAGGTTAGTGCTCATAGCTCCTGTTGGCAGGCTCTCAGCAACATTGAGCTTCTCTACTGGTCTCAAACAGACATAAGTTTCAAATCTGAGTTTATTGTACTTTATCAAGCCAGGTCGGCATAGGTACCATAGAAAATTAAGTTGTTGGTGTATCTAATATCTCCTATTTTTTACTTTAGCATCTCTAGGCATTAGATACAAAGCTACTCACGTTGTTTCATAGTCTCTTTCCCTCAAGCCAGATGTGACTGAAACATGAAATCTTAAGGAGACAGTGATTGAAGTGGTGGTTACACGTGACAGAGATGCATAGAACTATACACACACATTGTACCAATGTAAATTTCTGGGTTTTGATACAGAACTATACTCATGAAAGATGCAGCCTTTGGGGAAAATGTTAGGGGAATTGGGTAAAGGATATATAAGACCTTTCTATATTGTTTTGGTAATTCATGCAAATCTATAATTACCTCAAACAAAAAGTTTCCCCACAGAAATGACCCAAAAGTACAAGAATATTTTAAAGAATGTTAAAAAGCCCAGAAGCACCTATGGTTTCCCAGACGTTGAGTGATAGGTTGGGGGAAATATGAGGAGGGACTGTTTAACAAAAAGAAAAGCTCAATAAACTCATCCAGAATGGATGACATGAGCTGAGGAAAGAGACACGTGGGACTAGAAATAGGGTAGCAGGGAAGGAGAAATGTGGATTTGAGTATGCATTCCATCTCATGGTCTCTCACAACTTCATGGAATGGACCAGGAGTAAACCACTTAATCTCTCCATGCCACCATTTCCCCACACAGAGCACAGCTCACTTGTCTACCTGAGATGCATTTCACACTGGGCTGCCGGGAGAGTTCTGGCACAGGGCAAGGAAGAGACCCAGGGAAGGCACAGGCCATCCTCTCCTACTTTCACCCGGGCAGACGTGCTTTCGTCTGCTTCCCTTATCAGTGATCTGAATCAATTTTTTTAAAAGAAGTATACTACTTCTCTCTCCTCTCTATAAATTAGAGATTATTATCTACAGTCTTTCGGATGAGGAAATGGAAACCAGAAGATATATGACTTAGAATCATACAGAAAGTAAGTACAAAACAGAGCCTGGGGCCCACATGGGACTGATTAGCAGGCCCATCACTTTCCTCCATGTTGCCATACTGCTTCCCTTTGCCCTTGCTTCAAGAAGAGGAGGTAGAGTGTGACAGGTTGGTACAGGGAAGAAGCACTGTCCTTGCAGTCAAACAGTCAAACCTAAATTCATACTTGAATCTCAGCTCTTGCCCTGGGGCATTAATTAACCTCAAATAACACAGGGATTGTGCTTCGGTGCTGTTTGAATTCTCTCTTACATTGCAGAGGCCAGGACCTGAATAAAGAGACCCAGTAGAATTTGTGGTGCTGTTATCACCTGAACCCCAAAAGGAAGGAGCCCTAGTGGTCACCTGGCCAAAGGCTCTATTTTGCACACAAAGAAGCTAAGGGCCAAAGAAGAGTTTGTCTAAGAACTCTGTGCAATAATTAGATTTGTACCTAGACCTTCTAAATTTCCCAAGCAATATAAAACAATCTGCCTAATATTTTATTGTTGAAAATGATCTTGCATCAAGATATCTTCATAATGGCTCTAGGAGGCAGGAAAGATAGAGATTATCACCTCTGTCTTGCAGATGAGTATACCAAGGCTCAGAAAAGGGTCCTACAACTAGTCAAAGGTCACTTCTGTGACCCTCTGTCATACTCTTCCCATTGTCCACTTCTGATTTGTAGGGTGATCAACCATCCTGCTTTGAGTCTGTTTTTTTTTACTACCAATTACCCTTGAAAATTTTCATATAAAATTATACTACAGAGAGCCATATTTGTGTTTAGGTTAAGTTTAAAAGTTTCTACCACAGGTTAGGGATTACTTGGAAACTAAGAACATTTATATGAAAATTTATAATGGCATTATATTCAAATGGCCATGTAGTTTAGTATTACAAGAGTTGGAAAATATAGTAGAAAAGACCAGAAATAGGAATTTAAATATTCGAGTCTTACTGTGAATTACATTATGATGTGAGACTATAATGTACCAGTAAAAGTCTAAAAATTAATAAATAAATGCATACATACATACATACATATCTGAGTCTTAGTCCTGACAATACTGCTCTGAGAGTTAAACAATCAAAAAAGTTCTAAGTCTGCTGGGAGTGGTGGCGCATGCCTGTAATTTCAGTACTTGGGAGGCTGAGGCAGGAGGGTCGCAGGTTCAAGGACAGCCTCAGCAACTCAGTGAGACTTTCATCAACTTAGTGAGACCCCGTTTCCAAATAAAAAAATAAAATAGGGCAGAGGGTATAGCTCAGAGGAAGAATGCCCCTGGGTTAAATCCCCAGTACCACACAAACAGAAGTTCCAAGTCATAGAGAAATCTTGGTATACAAATGTATTCACTGTAGGTAGTTGATTATGACAGAAATTCAAACCAACCTAACTACCCAAAACTAGGCAAATGATGAAGTAAATCATGATGTAATATTATGCAGCCATTAAAAATACTTTCCAGGCATTTTTAATAACATGGGGAAATGCTGATGAATTTTAAAGTAAAAAAGGATAGGAAACGATGGATAATTGTTGTAATTATATGAAACCTACATATATATTAAATACACACACCATAATATGGTGAACTGTGGCTTCAGATTTTGGTAGTGTGACCAAAATCCCGGTACTTGTCCAAGAGGCTAGATCAAACAATCTTGGACAAGTCTTTGGAAGAAGGAAAAATAAGTTTTATTGATTTGCTAGCAGATGGGAAAACCAGTGAACAAGGGTTCAAAAAACAGCTGATTTTTCCAAAGTTCAGAAGAAAAAGAAGGCCTTTCAAAGGCTTAGAACTCCAAGGACTACACACCAGGTGTGTTCATCAAAAAGCATAATTCATGTCCAGATGGTGTCCTGGAGACGGGTTCCTCAGACCCAATGGCACCAGTTCTTCATTCTTGCTGTCAGTAAGCTGATAATAACATGTTAATTGTTAAGAGGAGGAGAAAGAAGAAAATAAAAAGTCAGTTTTGAAAGAAGCCCCTGCTTATGCTGAGGTGCAAGCTCATAGTGAACCCATGAGATGGAGCACTATTACAATAGGATTAGGGTAGATTTTATTTCTTTATAGATTTATTATATATTTTAGAAATTATACAGTTACTTTTATATTTGTGAAAATCAAAGTAATCTTTATTAAAAATAAAATAATAATTTGTTCAGTCATGTTGAAAAAGTCCTTATGGTTTGGAGGGAGTCACATTACGTTTCCAGGACTCCATTTCCTCATCTTCGTAAAATGGATGGAATGTGCCCTCTCCTTCTGACCATCCAGGTCATTATTGAGATCGTTAGAGATCGTGGCAGTGAGAGAGTGAGAGACATTTGAAAATATAGGTCATGACCAAATGTCAAATTATTATTAATAGAGGAGACCTATGGATATCACCTGTCCCATTGGTGTGCTGGAGCTGCTGTCTTATAGGCCACTGATTATGAAATTTTTAGGAATTTTGGAAGCTGCTTCTAAAACCATTGGTAGTTGGAAGTCATGTATTTATGTGTAAATGGAGTAATGGAGGGGGCTTAGGGAGGCAGGGGAGAGGGGAGGGAGGATTGATGAAGGAAACACTTCAATTGACATTATGTACATATACAAAATTATCAATGCCAATCTCAATATCATGTACGGGGGAGAGAAGAGAGTGGGGTGGGGACTGGGGGTGTCTTACCAAGTGCTGTGTGCATATATGTCCCTATCATTCTGAACTTCATTATGATGTATGATTACAATGCACCGGTAAAAATTAAAAATAAGTAAATAAACAAATTGGCAAGCACTTCAAATCAGGTGTTTATATGGCCTTAAGCCAAAATTTCAAATATATTTCTTATAAATTAGACTTTGAAAGAAGACATGGAGGAAACTCTGTAGATATAAATGACTCAAAAGCTCCAGACTGCATTCCTAACTCTGGGCATAGTGTCTGTCAAGACTCCTGATTCAGGTCTTAGAAAACTGGACCCCTCAGGAAGAAAATTCTGGAGGGAGAGGAACTAGAAGATACTGAGTAATCATTCCCCATCCAGCTAGGTTTCACATCTGCCACATCTGGGGAGATGGTGCCACTTTCATCACTGCTTGAATATATGAGAGGCTGAAGAAATGAATGGGAACATGTAGATTCTTGTAGTCACAGGAATGTGTGTATCACTCAGGGCTCCAAAAGGAAACAGATGGCACACCAAAATCAGGATAATTTGAGGAAGGTTATCAAGGGCCATGATGCTAAGGGACATGCTATGTAGAATAACAAGGGCAGGAACTTGGGACTGGTAGCATCAGAATGTCACCATTGTTAGTAGAGAGAGGGGTTATTGGGACCTAGAAGGAGAAGGTCCTGCAGAGCAGGAGTGCCCTTCTATCAAGAGACACAGCAGCTTCAGGTGACTCTACAGGAAGGGATGAGGGGAAAGAACTTCTCTGACTTCTCCCTCCAAAACCCTATCTTGTTTCCTAGAATTTAATTCCTGTCTATGAAAATTAGCTTTTATTGCCAGCTCTATTTTTCAATCTATTCCAGAAATCTCAGATTTGATTAAAAAATAATAAATATATTCAGGTCATAAACAGAATACTTTTACTCTTTGGTTTATTATCAACCATATTAGGAACAATAAGATGATTTAACTTGAACCCAGACATTATTTAATATTAGGGAGTTAGAAAAAACAAAGCGAAAAACTAAGCTCATCAAACAGCACATTATGAAACTCTAGTCATTTAAAGAAGAGGTAACTGAAATAGAAGGGATTATCTCCCACTCACTCTGGTGAGAAGAAAAGAAACAATTAAAATGAATATATTATAGGGAATATTATTTTTATTTCAATATTTCCATTATATTTACTCCAATTACATGCTGAATAGATTTCTTTAGTGCAGCTGAAACCCCAAGATAGAGTTTAAAAAGAGTAAATTGTGGAAGATAAAGGGAGCTCTCTTTTGCTGAGTGGAGGGTAGACTTTCCTGACAAAAACAAAGAAGATGAGACATTAAGTGTGGGGGGCGATGCGTAGTTCTGAGTGAATCAACAGTGATAAAGTCCCTGGAGGCTCTACTCTTTGTCAAACTTCTCTTTCCAAACTGGGTAGTATAAAAAGATTCTTTATACACTGCTTTTTAAGATGGCATGTGGGTGTGTGTAGAGAGTGGGGGAAGGAGAGAAAAAAGAAGAAAGTAGCATCTTTTAAATTCTTACTAAATATCATAGAATTTCAGAATTTGAAGATACCTTAAGGCTCACCCAGTCCTAACTCTCAATTATAAAAATGATAAAACAAAGGATAAAAATGAGGTTCAGAGAGGAGAAATGAGTCTCCCAAAGACGTGGAGTAAGGTGGACAGATGCATGTCTGAACCTGAGGTCTCCTTTCCAGCCACAGCCAGTAGTTCTAGACGGAGCTGCTGCATGGGGAGCTTCAGCCCCGGACTGGAGGAGATCTGAAGAAATATAGACCCAGCTGTGAGTCAAGGTGCTACCTGTCGTCAGGATGGCTCTGGACAAGTTGCTTAATGTCCCTGTCCCTCAATTTCTATGTCCATAAAAGGCGATTATGCCTAGTTTTTGGTGTAGGGTGAACATTAAGCGATATAAGGAGGGGTGAGTCACCCAGTCCAGCAACTGACTCCCCCACTCTGTACCCACCTGCCCTCCATTTAGATTTCCCCTTCACCATCAGCAGGCCTGGCTAGTCTCCCAGTCTCTCAGCCTCTCCCTCCCCCAAGTGCTCTTGGCCTAATGCTCTGAGAGCCAGCCCCAGCCAGTGCTGAGTCACTCCCCACAGCAGATCCATCTGGTAGCCCCTTCCGTCCTGCCTCAGCACAGGTGTATCCCTGCTATAACTCAAGCAGTCTTGAAAGGTCTGGACCCAGACACCGACAAGTCCTCTTTTTGACCAAGGAATCCAGATGCTTTGCTTGTCCTGATCAGAGGAATTTTACAGATGACTGATTCCCACTGACCACGTCATCCACCCTGGTTTCCACAGCTATTTCTGGAGCTGAGTGTTTCCTGAGAAAGGTGTGGAACCTGAGTGGTTCTTACTCCGCTTGCTCTCCATTGTCTCTTTGCAAAGGACCATGTGCAAGGAGTTTTCCTAGACCAGGTTGGCAACCTTTCAAAAGTAGCTGTCCTGTCCTGGGGTCTGCAGCTCGGTGGTACAGCACTTGCCTGCCACACTTACTTGCCTGGGTTTCATTCCCATCACTTCAGGACAATAAAAATAAATAAAGTGGCTGTATTAGCTCTTTCCTTCCCCACTCCCTTTTCAAATCCTTTCCCATTTCTGTTTAATCTAGGCATTAAATAAGTTATAGTACCTGTAATTTAGAGTCTTACAGAATTCTATTTATAATATACCTTGATTAGTGGTACACGCAGGCTGCCGGGAAGTGAAGAAGAGGGTGACCAATTCTGCACAGGCTGTTATGGAAAACTTCACTGAAAAGGTGGCATTTGAGTTGGGTCTTAAAGAAAAAGTTGAAATTTTGACCTTGGCAAGCTGGGCAAGGAGCAGGGTACTGCAAAAGCATGAAAACGCAAGGCGGGTTTGGGAAGATTGAGCAATTTGGGCTAGCTCTAATATCATGTGTGGGGAATAGGGAAAATAAACAGAACTTGGGTCTTGAGGTAGGTCATGTGGCTGAAATTTAGGTTAGGAACAGATTGTTGACTGTGAGCTTCTTGAAGTGGAGGCAGGCATGTCTTCTCAGCAGGCCAGAACACTAGGTGGCCCTGAATGCTGTAGAACTGATCCAAGCCCTCACCGCCTCTGTCCTGAATTACTGGAATGAACTCCTAACTGTGGCCCTGCTTTTACCCTTGTGCCCCTGTAGGCTGTTCTCTGCACAGCCATTGGGATGATCCTTCTAACAGTCTAGAGGCATCATTGCACCCCTCCACTCAACTCATCTCTTGCTCCTTCCCCCTTGCTCACAGTGCTCCAACCGCACTGGCCTTTGCTCTTCCTCAAACATGCCAGGCATGCTCCTGCCTTAGGGTCATTACACAAGCTGTTCCCTTTCCTGGAAATCTCCCAGCTCAGATATCCACATGGCCAACTCCCTCACCTCTGTTGACTTCACTCAGATTTCTCCTCAGTGGCATCTACCCACATCATCCTATTGAAAGTTTCAAAGCACACCTACTCCGGCACTCCTGATTCCTCCTATCCTGCTTTAAGTTTTGTTGTTCATAGTCCTTATCATATTCTAATAGACTTAAAAGCTTACTTTGAAAAATTACTTTTGTTGTTTATTGTGTGTCTCCTCATGCTACTGTGTGAGTTTCACAGAGGTAAGGGTCTTTACTTTGTTTACTGATACATCCCATGTACCCAGACAGTGCCTGGCATGTAATAGTGTTCATGAAATATATATTGTATGACTTTAATACATATTTACTGAATACTTCCTCTGTTCTAAGTATTTTATACACATGAAGATTAATAACACTTTCCCTTACGCTTCTGCAATTTTCACACCAAGGGAGACTTTACATACATGTTCCTTTGTTCTAATACAAGATAATAAGTGCAAATAGCTACATGAGAAGATATTGTGATATCAAGGAGAGAGATATCACTTTGAGTGTGGGGCTTCTCACATTCTCATTGAGTGTTAGAGTCAGAGGATGTGAGGAAGGTGGAAGGAGCAGCTGTTTGACAACAGGGATTGCAGCAGAGGTGAGGTTTTCAAGAGTTCATGAGCTCCAAGGTCCTGCAACCAGCATAATAATAAAGGTATCCTTGGCTGAAGGTGGGGAAGAGGACATTACGGCCATGAATGTTATGGTCATGGTCACATAGCTAAGTCAGGGGTCATAGTATGAGATCAGAATTCAGTTTCATATCAAGGAAAATACTAATATTGTATTGAAATTTTTGTGAATATTTCATTGTGCTAATTTCTGGTTTCTGAATGTCTCCTGAAGGCTTGGTCCGAGGGTGGCCCCATTGGGAGGTGGTAGAACCTCTAGGACATGGGGCTTTGTGCAAGACCCTTAGGTCATAGTGGGTGTGCCCCCAAAGAGGAATGTGGGCTGTTGGTTCCTGGCCATGAGGTGAATAGCTTTGCTCCACCATGCACTCTTGCCATGAGGTGCTGCCTCACCACAGGCCAAATCAATGGGACCAACCAACCATGGACTGGGTAAGGATCTTTGCTTTGTTTACTGATATATCCCATGTACCCAGAAAAGTGCCTGGCATGTAATAGTGTTCATGAAATATATATTTTATGACTTCAATACACATTAAATATTAAAGCCATCTCCAAAACTGGGAGCCAAAACAAACCTTTATGAGTCGATTATCTCAGTTATTTTGTTATACCTCAGATCTTTTTACACTTTTTTTTGTGGTGCTGAGGATTGAACCCAGGGGCATTCTAGCATTCTACCTCCAAACTACACCCCAGTCCTATTTTATTTTTTATTTTGAAACAGGGTCCTACTAGGTTGCTGAGTGTCTCACTAAGTTGCTGAGACTGGCCTCAAACCTGTGATCCTCCTGTCTCAGCCTCCTAAGTACTGGGATTACAGGCATACACCACCATGCCTGGCATTTTTCACAACTTTTTTGTTGCATTGTAATTATACACCATATTGAGGTTCAAAGTGATATAAACATACCTGCACACAGCGCTTGGTGTGTTTCCCTCCAGAATGTACCCCGTTCCCTTCCACGGCCTGTACATGCAGTGAGATTGGTAGTGATATATGGACATAGCATTATTTGAACTATTTTCTCCAGCAATTTTCCTTTTTCCCCTCCATACCTTCCTTCCCCACCCCTTCCACTATTCTACTAATCTCTCTCCCTCTTTGACTGAAGTCCCTTTTGTTTCCTATTTTCGTTCTAGCTTCCACATGTAATAGAAAACATATGGCCCTTGACTTTCTGAGACTAGCTGATCTCACTTACCATAATATTCTCTACTTCCATCCATTTTCCTGCAAATGACATAATTTTGTTCTTCTTTATGGCTGAGTAAATTCCCATTGTGTGTATATAACATATTTCTGTCATCCATTTTTCTGTTGATGGGATACCGAGGTTCATTCTGTAATTTGGCTATTATGAATTGTGCTGCTGTAAACATGGGTATGCATGTATCATTATAGTATTCTGACCTTTCATTCTTTTGGAAAGATACCAAGAAATGGTATAGCTGGGTCATAGGGTGATCCATTCCTAGTCTTCTGATAAACCTCTATACTGATCTCCAAGGTGGTTATACTGATTTACAGTCACATCAACAGTGTATAAGGGTTTTTATTTACCCGCATCCTCACCAGCATTTATTATTGCTTGTGTTCTTGATGATTGCCATTCTAACTGGAGTTAGATGGAATCTCAATGTAGTTTTGATTTTCATTTCCCTGATTGCTAATGATGTTGAACAATTTTTTCATATATATGTTGGCCATTTATATTTCTTCTTTTGAGAAGTATCTATTGTGTTCAACTGTTCAGTTTTTTATTGGGTTTCATCTAGTGTTAATTTTTTTTTGTCATCTGCTTTATTTTTAAGATTTTTTCATGCAATATGTATTTGTACATGTAATTATAAACTTGTTATACAATTATTTAAGCAATTTTATATTTTCAACGGTCTTTTTTAAAATTTTATTTGTTTATTATTTATTATTTATTTATTTATTATTTATTGGTGCATTGTAATCATGCATCTTGATGGGTTTCAGGGTGGTAGAAGTATACATGCACACATTGGTCAGCTAACCCATCCCCCAATTCCCACCTCCATCCCCTCCCCCTTACCTCCTTCTCATGCTCAGTATAGTAGTTGACGTTGGTAAATTTGTGTATGTACATCCTGTGCGTTAGGGTGTTTCCCTCTTCCCCCCTCCCAGCTCCCTCAGTTAGGTCGCCTTCTTTACTCACCTAAGGTTTTCTCCATCTTTGTCTGGAGTCTTTCTTTGTCCTATTTTCCCAAGCTTCTGCACATTAGGGAGAGCATCCGACTTTTCACTTTCTGTGAATGACTAATCTCACTAAGCATAATGTTCTCGAATTCCATCCATTTCCCTGCAAATTTTGTTCTTCTTTATGGCTGCATAAAACTCCATTGTGTACATATCCCATAGTTTTGTAATCCATTCATCTGTTGATGGACATCTTGGCTGGTTCCATATTTTGGCAATTGTGAATTGTGCAGCTATAAACATAGATATGTATGCATTAGTCTGGTAATTTGGTTTCGATTCTTTTGGGTAGATATCTAGAAGTGGTATTGCTGGGTCATATGGTAGGTTCATTCCCAGTCTTCTGAGGATCCTCCAAACTGTTTTCCAAAGTGGTTGCACTAATTTGCAATCCCACCAACAGTGTATTAGAGTTTCTACTTCTCCACATCCTCCCTGGCATTTGTTATTGTTTGTGTTTTTAATGATTGCCCTTCTAAGTGGGGTTAGGTGAAATCTCAGGGTAGTTTTGATTTGCATCTCTCTGATTGCTAATGATGTTGAACATTTTTGCATACATTTATAGGCCATTTGTATTTCTTCTTTTGTGAAGTGTCTATTTAGTTCACTTGCCCATTTTTTGATTGGGTTGTTTGTTTTTTTAGCGGCGAGTTTCTTGAGTTCTCTGTATATTCTAAATATTAGTCCTCTATAAGAGAAGTAGCTAGCAAAAATCTCCCATTCTGTCAACTCTCTGTTGAGGTTCTTGATAGTTTACTTTGCTGTTCAGAAGCTCTTCAATTTAATGCAATCCCATGTATTGATCCTCTTTTTAACTTCTTGTGCCTTTGGGGTTTTGTTGAGGAAGTTTTTGCCTGTACCTGTGTGTTGAAGAGTTGGACCTAGGCCCTCTTCAAGTAGCTGCAAGGTCTCTGGTATAATTTCCAGGTCTTTGATCCATATTGAATTGACTCTTGTGCAGGGGAGAGAGTAGGGTTTATTTCCATTTTTCTGCATGTGGTTAACCAGTTTGCCAGCACCATTTGTTGAAGAGGCTCTTTTCCAGTGTATGTTTTTGGCTTCTTTGTCGAAATAAATTGGCTGTAAGTGTGTGGAATTGTTTCTGAGTCTTCTATTCTGCTCCATTGGTCTATGTGTCTGCTTTTGTGCCAATACCAGGCTGTTTTTATTACTATGGCTCTGTAGTATAGTTTGAAGTCAGGTGTTGTGATGCCTCTTGCATGGTTCTTGTTGCTGAGAACTACTTTGGCTATTCTGGGTTTTTTGTTGTTCCAAATGAATTTAAGGACTGATTTTTCTATGTCTGTGAAGAATGACCTTGGTTATTGAATTGGTATTGCACTGAATCTGTAGATTACTTTTGGAAGAATGGCCATTTTGATGATATTTTTTCTGCCTATCCAAGAGCATGGGAGGTCTTTCCATCTTCTAAGATCTTCTTCAATTTCTTTTTTCAATGTTTTATAATATTCCTTGTAGAGGTCTTTTACATCCTTGATGAGGTTTATTCGTATGTATTTTATTGTTTTGGGGGATATCATGAGTGGAAATGTTTTCTGGATTTTTATTTCAGTGGATTTATGGTTGGCATATAGAAAATCTTCTGATTTTTTAGGTTGATTTTGCATCCAGACACTTTGCTAAATTTGTTGATCAGTTCTATAAGCCTTTTGGTTGAGTTTGTTGGATCTTCTAAGTATAATATCATGTCATCTACAAATAGAGATAGTTTCAGTTCTTCTTTTTCCCATTTGTACTACTTGGATTTCCTTCTCTTACCTTATTGCTCTGGCTAGAGTCTCTTGTACTATATTGAAAAGGAGTGGTGATCGTGGACATCCTTGTCTTGTTCCTGTTTTTAAGGAGAACTCTTGTAGTTTTTCCCCATTCAACATGATGTTGGCTGTAGACCTATTGTATATTGCCTTTATGATATTGAGGTATGTTCCTTCTATTCCAATTCTCTGCAGTGTTTTTTATCATGAATGGGTGTTGAATTTTTCAGCATCTATTGAAATGATCTTGTGATTTTTGTCTTTAGGTCTTTTATGTGGTGGATTACATGGATTGCTTTTCATATGTTGAACTAGCATTGCATCCCTGGGATGAACCCGACTTGGTCATGGTGTATGATTTTCTTGATGTGGTTTTGAATGTGCATTGCTAATATTTTGTTTAGAAATTTTGTGTCTAAGTTCATGAATGATATAGGCCTGTAGTTTTCTTTTCGTGAGCTGTCTTTATTTGGTTTTAGTATTAATGTGATGTTGGCTTCATAGAATGTATTTGGGAGAGTCCCATTTCTTTCTATTTCATGGAATAGATTGAGGAGTATTGGGATTGCTTCTTATATAAAGGTTTTATAAAATTCACCTGGGAAACCATCTGGACCTGGGCTTTTCTTTGATGGTAGGCTCTTTATTGCTGCTTCAGTCTCTGATTGCAATTGGTTGATTTAAATTTTCTATATCTTCTTGATTTAATTTAGGAAGGTTGTATGTGTCTAGAAATTTGTCAATTTCTTCTAAGTTTACCATTTTGTTGGAGTATAGTTTTTCAAAGTATTTTCTGATAATCCTCTGGATTTTCATGCTGTTGGTGGTAATATCACCTTTTTCACCTCCTATTTTAGTAATTTTGGGTTGATTCTCTCTCTTTTGGTTAGGATGGCTAGTGGTCTATCTATCTTGTTTATTTTTTCAAGGAACCATCTTTTGGTTTCGTTGATTTTTGTATTTTTTTATTTCTACTTCATTGATTTCTGATCTGATTTTAATAATTTCCTGTCTTCTACTGGCTTTGGGGTTAGACTGTCCCTGTTTTTCAAGGGCTTTGAGGTGTATCATTAGGTTATTTATTTGGTGATTTTCTGTTCTTCTTATGTGAGCACTCAGTGCTATGAATTTTCCTCTTAATACTGCCTTCAGAGTGTTCCAGAGATTTTGATATCTTGTGTCTCTGTTTTTGTTTGTTTCTAGGAATTTCTTAATTTCTCCCCTTCTTTCTTCTGTGACCCATTCCTCATTCAGCAGTGTGGTATTCAGACTCCACATGTTTATGAGGTTTCTCTGGGTCTTCTTATAGTTGATTTCTAGTTTTATTCCATTATGGTCTGAAAAGATGCAGGGCATTATATCACATTTTTTGAACTTCCTAGTACTCACTTTGTGGCCTAGGATATGGTCTATTTTAGAGAAGGTTCCATGAGCAACTGAAAAAAATGTGAATTCAGCTGTAGTTGGGTGGAATATTCTGTATGTGTCTATTAGGTCGATTTGGTTTATGGTGTTCCTTAGGTCTGAGACATCTTTACTGACATTTTGCCTTGAAGATCGAGCTAGTGGTGTGAGAGGTATGTTGAAGTCTCCCAGTATTATTGTATTGGGATCTATGTGTGACTTAATATCATGAAGAGTTTCTTTTATGAAAGTAGTTGCGCCTATGTTTAGGGCATAAATGTTGACTATCATTATATCCTCTTGCTGGACTTTTCCTTTTACCAGTAAGAAATGACCTGCTTTGTCTCTTCTCATAAGTTTAGGTTTGAAGTCTAATTTATCTGATATCATAGTCGTTACTTCTGTTTGTTTTTGAGTTCTATTAGTGTGGATTACCTTGCTCCATCCCTTTACCTTTAGTTTGTGAGTATCTATACTTGTAAGGTGTGTTTCTTGCAGGCAGCATATAGATGTATTGTGATTTTTAAGCCATTTTGCCACCTTATGTCTTTTGATTGGGGAGTTGAGGCCATTTATATTCAGTGTGATTATTGAGAGATGAGTTTTAATTCCTAACATTTTGAGTTTTAATTTCTGTTTGCGGCAGTGTTTGTTCTTCTTTGCTTAGTTGTTCACTTGATGGAAATCATTTTTTCTTTGGTTCTGGCATTTCTTTATTATTTCTTCTTTGTAATTAATCTCTTTGATTCCCTAGTGCTGGTTTGTAAGACATAAAGTCTTTCAGCTTCTGTTTGTCATGGAAGGTTTTTATTTCCCCATCAAATTTGATAGATATCTTTGCTGGGTAGATAAATCTTGGCTGGAAGTTGTTTTCTTTCAGAGTTTGGAATATGTCTTATTGGTTTGCCTCACTCTTGTTGCCTTTAAGATTCTCTTCTTGGCCTCTACATTAGTCATTTGATTATTATGTGGCATGGTGAGCCTCTTCTCTGATCTTGTCTATTAGGGGTTCTATATGTTTCCTGTACCTGTGTGTTGACCTCTTTTTCTATGTTTGGAAAATTTTCTAATAGTACTTCTCTGAAAAGATTATTGATTCCTTTGGTTTCAGCTTCTATTCCCTCTTCTATGCCTATTATTCTTAGGTTTGCTCTTTTAAGATTAGCTGAGATCTCTTCAATGTCCAATTCATGCTGTCAAATTGTTTTTCCTAAATTATATACTATGTGTTCATAGTATATAATTGTATTGTATATAATCATAGTATTGGAGAGGTCATCTTCTAAGAGCGAGATTCTGTTTTCCATGTGGTCTAGTCTATTGTTGGTAGTTTGTCTTGATGCCTTCATTTAAATTATTGCATCCTTCACCTCCTTCAGAGCTTCTTTTTGATTCCTGTTCCACATGTCAGATTCTTTGTTTATTTTATCCTTCATTTCTTTCAGGCTCTTTCTGAATTCTTTTTGGAAATCCTGTATCATTTCTACTATTAAAGTTCTGAGTTGTCCTTCTGGCAATCTTTGCACTTTTGTGTTGTGAGGTTCTGTTGTTGTGGAGTTGTGCAAGCTCATTGTTTCTTTGCTATTCTTCCTTCTCATGATTTCAGGTTTCTTAAGTTTATATCTTTGTTGCTTTTGGTAACTCTCTCTCACTCTGTAGGTTTCCTATGTCTAATCTCTCTCCCTTTATAGTATCTTATTCTGGAGGTAGATATTTGCTACTAGGTGAGCCTTAAAGGTGAATAGCCTTTACTGAGTGGTTATTCTCACTTGCTCGGTATAATGTCCATTTGCAGGCCCAATTCTTGGTCTCCTTCAGTGATTGGGACCCTTGCCTGGTGCCTCTCACTGCCTGTGCAGGCGCCCAGTGCTGCTAGTGCCCCTCTCACTGCAAGCATGGGTCTCTGCATTCTCCACTGGTGCTGTCCCTATGTCTCTGTCTACACATATGGTGGTTGTCACCAGCATGGGACCTTGGGCTTGTGTCTCTCTTTGCCTACAGAGGGGGCAGATATCACTTTGACCCAACTCTCTGTAAACATGGAACTCTAAGTTTTCCACAGAGAAGGCTTGGTTGGTCTAATTTTTCCCCAGGTACCACAATTGTGTGTCCTGTGGCAATCCTCGGGAACCCTCC
This sequence comes from Glis glis, assembly GCA_004027185.1. Classification (NCBI taxonomy): domain Eukaryota; kingdom Metazoa; phylum Chordata; class Mammalia; order Rodentia; family Gliridae; genus Glis; species Glis glis. The sequence continues at coordinate 15,511 of PVJS01041276.1, forward strand.
AAGGACACTGTGACCTGTGGGCTGTAGGTCTGTCCTGTCCGAATGTTGTCAGGGGCTGTCTGCTTATCCGTGGGTCCACTGTGTCTTACAGCAGACCCCACTCCACCTCCACATGCGTGATCCACAAAGTCTCAGCTCTGCGAGTTTATTGCTTGCCACACAAGTCCCTGTGGCTTCGCTGGGTGGTCTCCCTCAGGGGTGGCTCACTGACTTTTATGGTCCTCCCCTTCACTGGGGGAGGGAATGGGCTCAGCCACCCTGCTGCAGGTTCTGGTGGGCCTTCTGGGCATTTGGGTTTCTGTCAATCATGGAGCAAATTGCTGCTGGCTTTTGTTGCTAATGATCTGCAGTTGCTGGATTTACAACAGGTCGCTGGCTTTTTTGTTGGCAGCATGTGAAAGCTGCAGTGCTGGTAGCCGCTGGCGTGGTCTGGCCAAGATTTAGTGTTAAATTTTAAAGTTTTTTTTATATATATATTCTAGATATTAGCCCTCTATCAGAAGAATAGCTGGAAAAGATTTTTCCCCAATCTGTAGGCTCTTTTCAGACCCTTGATTGTTTCCTTTACCATGCAGAAGCTTTTTTATTTGATGCCATTCCATTTATTAATTCTTGGTTTTATATACTGAGCTTTGCAAGTATTATTGAGGAAGTCTCTACTAGTGCCTATATGTTGGAGAACTGATTCTATGCCCTCTTGTAGTAATTGCGAAGTTTCTGTTCTAATTTATAGGTCATTGATCCACGTTGGTTTGATCCTTGTGCAGGGTGAGACAAGGGTCTAATTTAATTTTTCTACATGTGGATATCCAGTTTTTCCAGCACAATTTGTTGAAAAGGCTAATTTTTCTCCAGTTTATGTTTTTGGCTCCTTTGTCAAGAATCAACTGGCTATACAAGTAATGATTTGTTTCTGTATCTTCTGTTCTATTCCATTGGTCTATGTGTCTGTTCTTGTGCCAGTACCATACTGTTTTTATTACTATAGATCTGTAGTATAATTTGAAATCAGGTATTGTGATGCCTCCAGCATGGTTCTTATTGCTTAGAATTGCTTTGGCTATTCTGTGTCTTTTGTTGTTTTGTCAGAAAGCTGACTAACATACCACATAAACCATATCTTTACACTGATTTTAAAAAAGAGTTTGTAACTTCAAAATTTTCAGAATATGCTAAATAATCTAAAGTAGTCCACTGGACTTAGACATAGTTTCATATTTTGTGGCTCAGGGTGCTTTCTCTTCCAAGGCAAGGCTAGCTCATTCTGTTAGTTGTTTGGCTGAATCATATCCCACTTGAAAACAAAAAGGAAAAACATCAATGATCAGAAGTTTTCTCTGGCAGAAGAATGGAGGATGTCTTTCCATGGACTGGAGACTAGTTAGGAGACTTTTGCTATAACCCAGGTGAAAAATGATAAGGGTTTGAACCAGGAGCATGGCGGCAGGGATAGCAAGGAGGAACTAAATTTATTTATCCTATCTGCATGTAGTTATTGAATGCCTGCTATGTATCAGGCACTGTTATCGATGCAGACGATAAAATGGTGAGAAGAAAAGAAATGTTCTTATATTATAAAATTGATAGTATTGGGGACAAATATTATTTGAATAAACATGAAACAAATGTATAATTAAAAATTTGTTAAATACTATTGCTATGGTGTGAATTTTGCATTCTTTCAAAATTCGTGTGTTGAAACCTAATCACTAAAATGATGATTTTTAAGAGGTGGGACCTTTGGGAGGTACTTAGGTCATGAGGGTGTAGGGTTCTCATGAATGGGACTAGTGCCTTTGTAAAAAGGGATCTAGAGAGCTGCCTTCCCCCCCCCACACACACATCATGTGAAGATAGAGCTAGCAGGAGTGAGCTCTCAGCAAACACCAGATCTGCCAGCACCTTGGTCTTAGACTTTCCAGACTGCAAATCTGTGAGAAATAAATTTCTGTTCTTTATAAGATACCTAACAAGGGAATGTTTAATAGGAGCCAGAATAGACTAAGAAAACTATAAAGGACATGTACATATGTCAGAGAAAGAAATTTGAATTTAAAGAAGATTTATTAATTGAGAAAAGAAGACAACAAGAGTTTGGGAAGACTGTTACATATTTGTAAATAATACTAAAAGATCATTTCTCAGCCTTTTGCCTAAGATCAAGTGTTGTTTATGTTTTTATCAGTTTAAGAAACAATACTAAAGAAGAAGCAGGTGTGATATGAGGCAAAAAATAAGGTATCCATTTTTATACAAGATCCTGTGGGACATTCAGGTAATAGTCCAGTTGGCAACTGGACCTAGAAATCTGGATATCAGGAGAGATATCTGCTGGGGCCCAAGGCGAAGCCACAGTTTCTTCTGCTGTTTGACAAGTCACAGCAGAAGGAGGTTTGTCACAGAACTGACATCCTCTGGTGGTGGCAAGCCTGTTGATGGCCTTACTGTTAATATTAATAATTGTGGGATTGGTGACACCAAAAGGCAAAGCCAAAGTTTCTTCGGCTGGTTGACAGAGTCACAGCAG
>PVJS01041277.1:0-18038 GCA_004027185.1 Glis glis
AGGGGAGGGGAGGGGGAAGGAGGGGGGAGAGGAGAAGAAGGTCCATGGTGGCTGAGCATGATGGTTCATGCCTTTAATCCCAGTACTTGGGAGGCTGAGACAGGAGGATTGCAAGTTCGAGGCCAGCCTCAGCAAATTAGTGAAACTCTCAGCGACTTAGTAAGACCCTGTTTCAGAATAAAAAATAAAAAGGGTTGGGGGTGAGGCTCAGAGGTAGAATGCCCCTGGGTTTAATCTAAGAAGAAGGAAGAGAAGGAGGAAGAAGAGGAGGAGGAGGAAGAGGAGGCGGAGGAGGAGGAGGAGGAACACTACACATAGCAGGCCGCACAGAGGGCTTGGGCTCCAGCAGGAAGGTGACCCCTGAGTGCCCTACCTCATCCCTCCCACGCGGCTGGGACACTGCTGGGAAGCACAGTCAGTCTGGGAAGCCCAGACTAAGGAGAGGGGACCAAGGCCAGACAGGAAGGAGTCAAGGACTGGTCCCCACAGCTCAGTCCTGTTCTCAGAAGGAAGCACCGCAGCTTCCTCCTCTGAGGGCACGAGCTAGTTGACCACGACCTTTAGGGTCTGGAAGTTCTTCCTAACAGCTTGCTTACATCCTGCCGGCTCCGACCTACTCAAGCCAACCAACGCCTCCCCTACGACTACAGCCCTGTCTTTCCGCTCCCAGCTCTGTACCCAGGAAACATGCTCTAGAATGTTCACAATTCCACCTAGACTGGATCACCCCAGACCCCCTCGGGACAGAGAAGCTGCCACCTAGTCCCACAGTAGGATCTTGTGCGGCTGCAGCCACTCACACCAGCAACAACGGATCCCATCCACTTGGTATTACAAGAAAGGATCAAAAGGGCCTGGGGTGGTGTGTGCTTGTAATCCCAGTACTTGGGAGGCCGAGACAGGAGGATGGCAGGTTCGCAGGTTCGCGGCCAGCCTCAGCTACTTAGTGAGGCCTCCGCAACTTAGTAAGACCCTGTTTCAAAATAAAGAATAAAAAATAGGGCTGGGGGTGTATCTCAGAGGTAGAATGCCCCTGGGTTTAATCCCAGAACCACACACACAAAGTGTCCCTGGTGGATGGCTCTGTTTGTTTAAACTTCAGACCTAAGCAAAATTAATACACCATGTTGAAAGTCTGCAGGGTGGCTTCCCTGGGGCGGTGGTGACCAGGAGGGCCCAGGGGAGTTCCTGGGGGGGGCCAGGTGGGTTCCGATGGGGCAGCTGGTTACACAGGTGTGTCCACTTTGCAAAACCACCTCACAAAAGTGTTTTTCCATGTGCCTAAGAGTGAATAAAATCACAGAAACTGCCTGCTGCTTCCTCTGGGGCCCTGTCTTCCCTGCCTCTGCCTCCAGGGCTGTCACCTCGGTTCCTTCTCTCGGGTTCCCCTTGCCACCCCCAGGCACCCCTGAGCCCTTGGGCGGAGCACGGGAATGGTGGGCTGTGGCTGTGTTGAGCGATCTAGGAATCTGGACCAATGGTCAGTGGGGATGGGAGAGAAAACAGACTGCAGATTAAAGAGCTGGGCTCAACTAAATAGAGCCTGTGTTTTGTTTTCAGCGCTGAGGATGGAACCCAGGGCCTCGTGCACACTAGGCATGCTCTGAATCGCTGCGCTCCATCCCAGCTCTACGTGGGCCCTGTTGACGAGCAGCACAGATCTTGACTCCCATGGTCTCCCCATTTTACAAGTTATAAAGTTGCTCTCTCCTTTATCTCAGGGGACCCTCACGATCCCCCACAAGCAGTAGGGAGGCCTTCTCCACCATTTCTACAGAGAGGCCCAGGGACTTATTCAAGGTCACCAGCTGGCATGCTTCCCTGGCAGGTCCCTTTGCTGCCCCTTCCTACCTAGAAGCCTCCAGGGGACACGCTCCAGACAGAAGGACAAGACTCCGGGCTGATTGACCATAGCCCAGCCAAGCGCCTGCAAATCTGCAAAACGGAATGCAACTTCTAGAAGCTTCAGACGCAACCTTCCTCCTTCCCTGACACGCTTTCATCTGCGAACTCTCAAAACGGAGAATCGCATGTTTCTGGTCATTCCTTAACTGAGAAGCAGAGAACCATGGAGAAGGAGCCTGGGCGAGGTGCTCTGCTGGTGATAACAGACCAGCACGATGGGGCTTAGCAGCCCAGCCCGGCGCGGATCTATCACACAGCACCCCGCATGGCCTTCCAGGACCTCAGCACAGGGTGGGGGGCCTGGCACTGCCTGCTGGGGAACACAGAGGCGGAGATCCCCACCCTGCTACCTCCCTGAGAAGGCAAGGATTGAGTGTTCTTGGCACAGAAAGCTCTAGACACAAAGCTAGCAAACGGTCATGATTTGCTTCATCCTCAATATGTTAGGGTGAGCACAAACGACATGTGTTGGTTTCCCTCCCTGCGTAAGGTGGGTCATCACAATCCCCACCTCTCAGGTAGTTGAGGGGCAGTGAAACGTGCTGGTAATGAGCAGAGACTCTGGGCCTGGCCGCCTGGGCATGCGTCCCTGGCGCTGGTCCTTATGCTGTGTGATCCTGGACGGCTTACCTAACTTCTCTGTGCCCCCACTTCTACATCTGTAAAATGGGAATGATGGCATTTGGATGGTAACTGGTACACGTGAGTGCCACTGACAGGATGCCCAGTGCTGGATTAAAGGAAGTAGTCCTTGAGAAGCACACGGCAGCGACTCAAGGTGCTCACCAACTTAGTCCCTGGCATTCAATTAATCCAATGTGGTTATTTACTCGATTTTACATTTGTGTTACAAATATTCATTTGACCAGGCCAGTCCAGGCAGAGGCAGAAAGAAGGAAGAAAGAGAGGTTTCTAGCATGATGCCTGGTGTCCGTTAGGAATTGCTGCAGACCCATGCGTCTCGGCTGAACTGAGGTGACAGCCGACCCCACAAGCACCGTGACTCTTTACAAGCAAGCTGTGGCCAACTGTCTTCAGATTTGCCTCCGTCTCTCCCAGTTCAGGACAGACAAGAGCAGAGCCCAGAGGGAGAACTTCCTCTGCGGTGGCAAGCCGCCCAACCTTGCACCAGGAAGTCCCTCCTTGGGGCTAAGCCTGTCTCTTCATGCTGCAAGTTAGACTCAAGGAAGAAGCTGGCACTGTTGACACCCTGGGGAATCATGAGGAGCACAGATGGCAGCCCGGGTTTGAGCCCCGACATCGCTGGGCAGAGGTTCCCCAATCAAGGAGCCCTACTCTCCTGCCTCGGTGGGTTCTCCCACTACTTGCTCAGGCACACAGGGCTGGGAAAGAGGCCCCTGGCTGCTCTGATCGCAGCCTGATCTAGAATCTGCCCTGGTCCTTCTAGAAAGCCTCACCGCTCCCCTGGGCAGAGAATCCTGAGAAGCCACATGGGCCAGCCCCCTGCCTCAGAGCACAGCCAGTGAGAGGCACAGTCAGGTCCCCTCTGAGCTCAAAAGGGCAAAGACTGCAGTCGGAGCTAGGAGAACGGAAGGGAGCCGGGGAAGCGCCCGCGCAGGTGTATGGATTGGGTGGGTCTTTCCTGATCCACCCCACCTTGGCCTCTTCTGCCATGCTGGTGGGGAGGCCAGACCAAGCTCATGGATGTGGAACGAGGCAGGAGCCATGAAGGTCGCCACAACCCAGCTCTCACACTGGGCTTTCCAGCACCTCCAACAGCACCTGGCACCTGTTAGAGGCTCAGGAGACGCTCACTGAAGGAACGTGGAGTGAAACTCCAGGCGGCAGGCAGGCGGCAGGCGGACGTGCGAGTCTGACCAGGTGTGAGGACTGGTGGGGTCCGTCCGTGGTAAGCTGGGGAATTTCTGCCAAAATCAGACCAAACGCTGTTTTGTTTTTCCGGTAGACCTTTAAATTATTTATTAAGATAAAAATCTGAAGCCGGGCGTGGTGGCGCACACTTGTAATCCCAGTACTTGGGAGGCTGAGACCGGAGAATCCGGGTTCACAGCCAGCCTCAGCTATTTAGTGAGGCCTCTGCAACTTAGTGAGGCCCTGTTTCAAAATAAAGAATAAAAAATAGGGCTGGGGGTGTAGCTCGGAGGTAGAATATCCCTGGGTTCAATCCCCAGTACTGAAAAAAAAAGATAAAGATCTGAAAATGAATGACCTAGAAAGCCAATATATATTCTTCTGTTATTCAGAAGAATAACAGAATATATTTAATGGAAAAGAGGAACATGCTTTTCTAATGTTAGACTAATTCTTTCATAAAGAAAGAATATCCCCTGGCTCATTTTATTTATTTATTTATTTATTTACTTATTTATTTTGTGGTACTGCCCTGCCCACACAGCCTGTAAATGGGGCTAGTTTGCAGTGAGAACATTCAAAAACTTTTTAGAATCAATATTAAGAGCCGAGCCAGGCATGAGGGGGGGGGGCGCACAGGCCTGTAGTCCCAGTACTTGGGAAGCCAAGACAGGAGGATCGCAGGTTTAAGGACAGCCTCAGTAACTTAATGAGATTTTCAGCAACCTAGCAAGACCCTGTTTCAAAATAAAATAAATAAATAAAAAGGGCTGGGGGTGTAGCTCAGAGGTAGAATGCCCCTGGATTCAATCCCCAGTGCCACAAAAAATAAGTAAAATAAAATAAATACTAATAACATGACTAAAAAAAAAAGTCCAACAGCACTTGTAAGTCCAAAGACAGTTCCACAGCCACGTGGCCGTGGGCAGGTCCTTTCCCTGCCGGAGCCTCGCAGCCCCCACCCGCTCGCAGATGAAGTGGAGAGCCGTGGTGGAGAGAAGTGGAGGAGCCGGCCTCGCCAGGTTCCCGGGATCGCTGGTGGCTTGCCGAGCTGTTGTTTCCAGGGCAGGGAGACTTGGCAGGGCCTCACATGTGATCGGTGGCTGTGAAGGGCCTGTTCTCACTTGCTTGGCAAACCTGGCAGATGAGTGCTCAGCCTTCCCAATCCAGCGCCACCTCCTCGGGAGGCCTGCCTTCCACTGGGACAAATCCTCCCCAGAACCCGCAGCCCATGAGTGGCCATTCATCTCCGGCGCCTAGAGCACAGGCTGCTTTGCATATTTCCCACACACCCTTCAAGGTCCCTGGGGACGGTGATGTCCCGAGCTACCTCAAGGCCACTGGAGGTCCTTGCACAGGAAGTGTGAGGCATGGTGAGCAGGTGGACGGATGGACAGACAGAGCATCAGTTTCCTGGGGCCACTGTAACAAGTTAACCAAACTAGGTGTCTGAAAACAACATGTATCTTTTCTTTCACAGTTCTGGAGGTCCAAACCCCAGGTGCAGACAGAGTTGCTTCCTTCGAGGGGCTCGGAGGGAGAATCCGTCCCATCCCCCCTAGATTCTGGTGGTTGCTGGTGCTCCTTGGGGTTCTTTGGGGCCACAAAATCCAAACTGCCTCTGTTGTCACATGAGTCCTGTCCCACGTGTGTCTTCTATGCCTGTGTCCCATTTCCCTCTCTTGTGAGGATGCCCAACTGTGTCAGGTGTCTGGATCATCCGGAGACCATCACATGGTTGAGTGGCCTCTTCTTAACCAAGGACATCTGCGAAGGCCCCCTTTCCCAAAAAGGGCCACATTCGCAGGCACCAGGGGTTGGGACTTGGACATGTCGATTGGGGGAGACAGTACTAGTCCCTAGACATGGTTACCCAAAGAGCTGTGGGCTGGGAGTCTGAACCTATCTATGGCAGTACTGCCTGTGAGGCTAAACCCCTGGGCATGATGAGAATTGCAAGCCAGGGGGAAGGGGGAGGCAGAGCTGGTTCCAGAGAGAGGAGAATGAATGGAATCCTCAGATCATCCACTGTGACAGAATTTTCTGGAGCGGGGCGAAGGGGGGAGCTGAATAGGGACAGGAGAAGCGCCTCCCCAGGACGGGCACCTGTGGGGTTTCAGCAGCCCGTGGGAGGTCCCGACGAGATGCAGCCTACCCGTCAGTACTCAGCTCCGGGCGCCACAGAGATGGAGTGAGCCAGGTCACTCTTGGCAGAACAGGGAGTAGAGAGACGAGAGGGCCCCCCAGATAGCTGGCATCAGGAAGTTCAGTGGAAGCATGGAGCCAAATGTTGGGGTGCAGTGGTGCAGGGATGAAGGTCAGGTGAGGAAGGGACGTTGGTCAGCACTAGGACTCTTTTTTTTTTTTGCAGTACCGGGAATTGAACCTAGCGGCATTCTACCTTCGGGCTACACCCCCAGCCCTAGTTTTTATTCTTTATTTTGAAACAGGGTCTCACTAAGTTGCGGAGGGCTTCACTAAGTAGCTGAGGCTGGCCGCGAACCCGGATCCTCCGGTCTCAGCCTCCCAAGTACTGGGATTACAAGCATGCGCCACCATGCCCGGCTACTAGGACTCTTAAGACACTTGCCTGGGAAGGGTTGGAGAGAGGGCGTCAGCTCGAGGGACTGGAGACAGGGACACAGTGGATGATGGAAGTGGACGAGGAGGCAGAGCCAGGGAGAGAAGAGGCTGGCAGCCTCAGAGGGAGAGGACAGTGTGGAGGGCCACCCTGGGGTGGGGGCGGGGCTGCCAGGCACAGAGGGAGGGAAGGAAATGAGGCCGGGTGGGATGGTGGTAAGTTCAGGGGACACGGAGGGGGGACAGGAAGTCGAGAGCGCCTGTCCAAAGCAGCCAAAGTGCGAGGGCCCAGGGGGTGGGTGCTGGGGTGTTGGGGGTGGGAGGAGATGGGGGGCCATGAAGATTTTTATGAATCTGCATTCCATCCTAAAAGTGCTGGGGGATCCTTAAATGGTATTAGACAAAGGGTGCTCCATCGTTCCTTTTTTTTAGCGGTAGGGTAGGGATGGGTGGGAGAAGGCATGTTTCTAGTCACCAAGACCAGCAAGGACATGCCCACAGTGTACAGGATAAAGACCCGGGCCGCCGGAAAGAGCTGGAAGGTAGGAAGGCAGCAGTGGTCTGTGAAAAATGAAGGAAGTGGCAGCCTGCGACCTTCAGTTGCATGAAATAAATTCTCTTTCAAACACTGCTTAAATGTCACCTTCTCGGTGAGACCTTCCCCGATTTTAAATTACTTTCTTTTTTTTTTTGCGGTACTGGGGATTGAACCCAGGGACACTCTACCTCCTATCTACACCCCCAGCCCTATTTTTTATTCTTTATTTTGAAACAGGGTCTCACTAAGTTGCGGAGGGCCTCACTAAGTAGCTGAGGCTGGCCAGAACCCGGATCCTCCGGTTTCAGCCTCCCAAGTACTGGGATTGCAAGCATGCGCCACCACGCCCGGCTTTAAATTACTTTCTAACTTTGAACAGGTTACTTATCTGTCCTTTAAATGTCTTTTTTCCTCTATCAGAATACCAATTTTGGGGGTAGATAATTGTGTGTGTGTGTGTGTGTGTGTGTGTGTGTGTGTGTTTGTGTGTGTGTGTGTGTGTGTTTTGGTACTGGGGATTGAAAGCATGGACCACAAACACTTAGCAGTATCCATATCCCCCTGGGAGCCTGATAGAAATACTGGCCCTCAGGCATGGTGGTGCATGCTTGTAATACCAGTACTCTGGAGGTGGAGACAGGAGGATTGCAGGTTCGGAGCCAGCCTCAGCTACTTAGTGAGGCCCTCTGCAACTGAGTGAGACCCTGTTTCAAAATAAAGAATAAAAAATAGGGCTGACGGTGTAGCTCGGAGGTAGAATGCCCCCTGGGTTCAATCCCTGGTACCGCAAAAAAAAAAAAGAAAGAAAGAAATACAGGTCCTTGGACCCCACCCGAGGGCCACTGAGCCTGAATGTCTTGGGTGGGCCTGAGAATCTGCATGTGACGGTCTCCAGATGATCCAGACACCTAACACAGCTTGCAAAGCTCTGCTCTGAGCAGATTGCAATGGGTGGATGGTATTGCCACGGCTAAAAAAGGAGCTAAAGGGGTCGGGAGCTGGGGGAGCGGTGAGCTCTCTTTAGATGTGCTGAGTTTGAAGAACCCGCTGCAGACAACCCGGCAGCGGAAGAGCCCAGCTGGATTCCGGAACGGGAGTGGCCAGCGGGCGGGCCAGGCAGCCAAGGTGGGCAAGAGCAGGCAGGTCTGAGCTGCACAGGGGGAGTGGAATAGAGGGCCAGGTGTGGGGGGGGGCTTGGCGGGCACTGCCCCGAAACTCAAGGGGAACAGGAGAGGACCCCAAGTGCTGCCAAGGTGTCAGCCGGTTAGAGGGCTGCAGGTCCACCCCCGCCCCCCCCCACCGTGCTCCCATCTGCTCCTGCTGGCCCCACTTGTCTCTAGAAGGGAGAAGCCAAGGACGCATGCCTGGGCAGGGTGGCTGCTGTCTAGCCCTGTGTGAGGGTGACAGGGTGCCACGCAGTTGTCGGAGGATCCTGAAGCAACCAAAGGAATGGCATGAATCTTGCATTGCAACGGGAAGGGCCCGGGCAGGGCTGGGAACGAACCCAAGTTCTGTCCCAGGCACAAACCTGCATGTGCCTGGTTAATTCCGCCCACCTGTTGGAGGAAAAGGTTGGCCTACTGTTTCTCACTCTGCATTTGCGTCGCAGGCGCTGGGAGTTTGCAGCACCCCTGATGCCCAGACAGACAGACCCCCAGTGAAGAAGACCCTGGGGCCAGGCGTGGTGGCGCACGCTTGTAATCCCAGTACTTGGGAGGCTGAGACCGGAGGATCCGGGCTCGCGGCCAGCCTCAGCTACTTAGTGAGGCCTCCGCAACTTAGTGAGACCCTGTTTCAAAATAAAGAATAAAAAATAGGGCTGGGGGTGTAGCTCGGAGGTAGAATGTCCCTGGGTTCAACTCCCGGTACCGCAAAAAAAAAAAAAAAGAAGACCCTGGGCGCGGGAGCGGGTGGTTCCTTCAGAGCTGCAGGCAGGAGCTGCAGCTGCAGGACCAGCAGGAGAGCAGACACGCGGCCTTTGGGTGGAAGACGGGCATTCTGCGTGTGTGCAGGCAGCCAGCAGGTTTGCCTAACTAATCCCAGGGTGCAGGGAGGCGGCCGGCAGGTGTGCCCAGTCCCAGGCTTTCTATGGCTGCGGTCAGAACTGCCAGAGAGTCAGGTTCAAAAAGAGTCTTCTCCCTCCCTCAGCCAAAATGGGAGGCCCCGGAAGCATCGAGGGGGCCCTTTCTCTGGGGAGAAGTGAAAAGTTTCAGGTCGGCCTCTGCCTACTTCTCATTCTCCCGCCCAGCGGTAGATACCGTTTCTCAAGGGGCCAACTCCCAACCTCAGCCCTGTTGCCCCCGTCTTGCTCCCCTGGCCAGCCCACAGCACAGTCTTCCAGGCAACGCAAGAGGAATAAATGTCACTCCCGTCTGCCTGGGTTCAAGTCTCTCAGGCTTTCGTGCCAGTGGTGAGCTATCACCTCTCCCAGTGTCCAGCTAGCCTAGCCTCCCTCCCAAAGGTGGTCACCCCATTTACAGCATCCATGCCAGACAGCCTCTGCTGGAAGCCTTCTAGTGACGGGGAGTTTACCACCTCCCTGTGCAGCCTGTTTCATCTCTAGACTACTCTGATTGTAGGGCTGAGCTCGGCCTCCCAAGACATTATTATTTTTTTTTTTTGCAGCACTGGGGATTGAACCCAGGGGCATTCTACCTCTGAGCTACACCCCCAGCCCTATTTTATTTTTTATTTTGCAACAGGGTCTCACTAAGTTGCTGAGTGTCTTCCTAAGTTGCTGAGGTTGGCTGTGAACCTGCGATTCTCTTGTCTCAGCCTCCCAAGTACTGGGATTACAAGAGTGCGCCACCACGCCTGCCTCTCAGGACATTATTAATAATAATAATAATAATAATAAAGGCTGCCCTTTGTTTGCATACAGTCTTATTGAATTCTTACTACAATCACCTTCCCCGTTTTCCAGTCAGGGAAACTGAGGGTCAGAGGTTCAGTAACATGGACAATATCATGGTTCCATCTGTCCACTGAGTACTCTACTCCCCAGGAACACACACAGCAGCACCTGGGAGACAGGGCTCCCTGGCTCTTCTCTCCACACCCAACTCCCTCCCTGGCACGCTTGCGAATTGCCCTGCCTGCCACATGATCCCATCCACAGACTGGGACCGTGCCTGGGAGCGGGACGGGCCCAGAATTGAATCAGACCCACTCCCCTGCACAATCCCAGTCTAGTCTGGCGACAGGAATACAGAGGCCGAATGTACCCGCAGACCTCAGCTGCCGGGCCGGGGTGGCACATAGAGGGCTCCAGAGGTCTCTGATGGAGGACACCCCTGCCCCTCTGCACTGGGAGGCACCTCCTCCGCTTTTCTCGTTTTGGCACCATCCCATCTTCACTTCTTTTTTTTGTGTGTGTGGTACCAGGGATTGAACCCAGGGGCGTTCTACCTCTGCGCTACGCCCCCGGCCCTATTTTTTTTATACTTTATTTTGAAACCGGGTCTCATGAAGTTGCGGAGGGCCTCACTGAGAGAGAGAGAGAGAGAGAGAGAGAGAGACAGAGAGAGACAGAGAGAGAGAGAGACACAGAGAGAGAGAGGGAAAGAAAGAGAGAGAGAGAGCTGAGGCTGGCCGCGAACCCGGATCCTCCAGTCTCCGCCTCCCAAAGTACTGGGATTACAAGCGTGCGCCACCACGCCCGGCCCCATCTTCACTTCTGAGCCTTGCTCTTTGGCAACAACCCCTCACGGTACAGGTAGTGTCTTTCCTCATTTTCCAGATGAGGAAGTGGGGCTCAGGGAAACCCCTGAAAAATCAGGGTGACCACAGAACTGCTCCATGAAGGTTCTCGTTTTCTCCTGCTGTGGATCAGTCAAGAGATTTTTTAGTCCTTCCTTTTATTCTCAAAGGGCGCCAGTCTGGAGGATAAATCACAGGGCCACCCCATGTAAAAATGATTCCATATGAGAGAGCTCAATAGTCTTCTTCAAGCACCCTTCCAGCTCCGACCCTCTGGGATTCACCACTTATTATTTTTTCCCCGTGGTACTGGGGATTTGACCCAGGGCTGTTCTACCTCTGTGCTACACCCCCAGCCCCTATTTTTTTTTTATTTTGAAACAGAATCTCACTAAGTTGCCAAGGCTGGCCTCAAACCTGTGACCCTCCTGTCTCAGCCTCCCAAGTACTGAGATTACAGGCATGTGTCACCACGCCCGCTTCAAGGCTTATCTTTAATATCTACTGGTCCCTTCAGACACCCATCTCCAAAATCCAGTCCTACCTGTGGCTGCTCAAAGCTGCTGCAAGCTTGATTCCTGGCCCTCTCTGCTCTCATTTCTCCTACACTTGGCCCCAGGGGCTGGGAGGGCATGATCCCTCCCACTGGCCCCAGGAGTTTCTTGCTTATCTTTGCTTGTGGCCTCTCTGGGTTGGAAAGGGTTGAGATAAACTCAAAGGAAGGGAGCGCTGAGGCTGGCCACGAACCCAGTTTCAAAAATAAAGTATAAAAAATAGGGCCGGGCGCGGAGGTAGAACGCCCCTGCGTTCAATCCCCAGTACCGCAAAAAAAAAAAAAAAAAAAGGAAGGCAGTCTGTGGCCTGGGTACTCAAAGTCCAAGTATTTACTGGAAAATCCTGAGATTGTTTGGTTTTAGGTTTTTTTTTTTCCTTCCATTAGATTTTCCTGAGTCTCAAGCCAGGTGTGGTGGCGCACGCTTGTAATCCCAGTACTTAAGAGGCTGAGACTGGAGGATCCGGGTTCACGGACAGCCTCAGCTACTTAGTGAGGCCCTCCACAACTTAGTGAGACCCTGTTTCAAAATAAAGAACAAAAAATAGGGCTGGGGGTGTAGCCCAGAGGTAGAATGTCCCTGGGTTCAATCCCCGGCACCACCAAAAAAAAAAAAAAAAGGTTTTCCTGAGTCTATTATAATAAATTGACTCTAGCAGAAAAGGCATTTCAAGAATTAATATCTAATGAAGAAGTCTCAGGAGCCCACGCCCAGCTTCAGGGCTTATCTTTAATATCTACTGGTCCCTTAGGACACCCATCTCAGAAATCCAGTCCTTCCTGGGGCTGTTCTGAGGTGCTGTAAACTTGGTTCCTGGGGACGCCCTCTCTGCCCTTATTTCTCCTACACCTGGCCCCGGGGCTGGGAGGGCTCTGGTAGGGCTCAGCTCTCCCAGTTTCCCCCACATGATCCCTCCCGCAGGCCTCAGGAGTTTCTTGCTTATCTTGCTTGTGGCCTCTCTGGGTTGGTTTCTGCCTGATTCATAGCTCCAAAGGGGAGATAAAAGCCAGGCGTGGTGGTGCACGCTTGTAATCCCAGTACTTGGGAGGCTGAGACAGGATCTGGGTTCAAGCCCTCAGCTACTTAGTGAGGCCCTCAGCAACTTAGTGAGACCCTGTTTCAAAATAAAGAATAAAAAATAGGTCTGGGGGGTGTAGCCCGGAGGTAGAATGCCCCTGGGTTCCATCCCCAGTCCCCCCCCCCAAAAAACAGAGATAAACTCAAAGGAAGGCACTGTGCGGCCTGGTTAGTCAAAGTCTAAGTATTTACTGGAAAATCCTGAGATTGTTTTGTTTTAGTTTTTTTCCTTCCATTAGATTTTCCTGGGTTTCTTGTAATAAGTTGACTCAAGCAGAAAAGGCATTTCAAGAATTAATTTCTAATGAAGAAGTCTCAGAAGCCCTAGCAGGAAGCTTAAAGCAAAACAAAACAATGCCCCAAAACAAATAAACAAAACCACTCTTCATTCAGGCCATCACAGACAGGGCTTTTTCTCTCTACCTGTTCTTGGAATGAGACAGCCCTGGGTTCAAATCCCATGACTCTAATCTCTTGTTGTGTGACCTGTGTTGAAGCCACCTCGCTCTTGCTGCGTCTCGGCTTATTCATCTGTAAAACTGGGTAACAATTCCTTCCATGGATCAGGGGTGCTTGCCTAACACGCTCAGGGCCCTGGGTTCAATTCCTAGCACCTCAATAGTAAAGAAAAGCAGTGCGTTAAGCTGGGCATGATGGTACATGCTTGTAGTCCCAGCTACTCTGGAGGCTGAGGCTGGAGGATGGCTTGAGCCCGGGAGTTTGAGGTCAGCCTAGGCAATGTAGCCAGATTGTGCCTCAAAAACAAAAACAAACAAACAAACAAAAAACCCTTAGTCTTTTTTTGTGTGTGTGTGGTACCGGGGATTGAACCCAGGGGCATTTTACCTCCAAGCTACACCCCCGGCCCTATTTTTTATTCTTTATTTTGAAACAGGGTCTCACAAAGTTGCGGAGGGCCTCACTAAGTAGCTGAGGCTGGCCACGAACCCCGATCCTTGGTTCTCCGCCTCCCAAGTACTGGGATTACAAGCGTGCGCCACCACGCCCGGCTCTCCCTTAGTCTTTGAGTTGTCAAAAGATCAATGATAGCATCTGTAAAGTTCCTGGTACCTAGAAGGTGCTTAGGAAAAGTGCTGTCCCTAGTGCCTAAGGGACAGCACCGTGGCCACCTCCTCGAGGGCTGGAATCGGAGCCTGCATTTGAGCAAGAGGCCTGGGTGCTAATTATACGGGTGAATCCCAGTATGTGCTTGAGCCTTCTGAGACTTGCTTTCTCTCCTCTGTAAAGTGAGAACAACAACGCCTCTCTCTTAGACCATCGGAGATGAGACAGTGCCCATAAAGGGTTTGGCGTAGGGCCTGGTATTAGCAAGTGCCCAGCGAATGATAGCTACTCATTTCCTGATGATTATTCCAGAACCCTCTGCCTCCAGGGCTTGGGCACCACCTGCTCTGTGAATCCAAAGAGTCGACCAGGTACCCATGACCTGAAAACAACCAGCTCTTCCCTGGCGTGGCAGTTCTTAGAACTCTTCACAAGAGTCCCTCCTGCTGGAGCCTCCGCCACAGTCTGCAGGTGCTGACGCCCGCCCGGGAGCCTGGGGACTTCCCCAGGGAAGCTCAGGGGACTGGAGCTGGGCTTAGGCGGAGCCAAGGACCCTGACTTCCTCTCATCCCTGTAAGAAGTCTGCAAGCTACTGATGAATCTGTTATTCACTCGTTAGACAAATACTTACTTAGTCTCAGTATTAGCCCTTGCCAGTGGCAGGTGCAGTTTGGGGTGCTGGGTCTGCAATGGCATGGCCTTTGTCTCATGGAACCATCTCGCTACCAGATGCCTTCCTCAAACAAGGTGTGTGCCCCGCCCCGCAACAGCGTCCCCTCCCCACCACCACAGCCAGCCACCCCTTTACTCTGAGCTCCACAGACTTCTGGAGGACTCGGAGACAATCTCACGGGTGTTCCCAGTGTTCTGAGCGGCACCATTTTACATGTGAAAAAAAACAGAAGGGATGGGACGTCTCCAGGGCTGTTCAGGAAGCTGCGTGGGGTGGGCACCCAGGTGTCCCACACCTTTGAGACAAGGCGCCTCTTAACCACAGTGCAGGAAATTCAGGATAGGAACTGAGGGATGATGTCAGCCACCTGCTGCCTGAGTTTCCTAATCTGTGCCTGGAGAGGTTTCTGAGAAACCTGGAGAGAGAATACCTCAGAACCTCTCCAGAGACGGCCACCCTCCACCTGCTCAGGTATGGTCGGGGATGCCACGCCGGGCTTTCTAACAAAGACAGAGAACACCCCTGGGAAACAACGAGCAGTGTCACCTTTCAGTGAGACCTAGACTCAAAATACCCTCCCCTAAAGCAAACGCAAGACGGCTCAGAAACACAGCAAGAACCCGGGGAGCTCTGCTCACGAAACATCGCAGAACACAACGCAGTTCAGAAACCCGGTGCCACCTAATGGCTTCTGCCTCCTGGGCTCAAAGCAGGTCCCATCTGCCCCCTTCGCGGTTACCTCTGTCCTCACTGAGCTTCTGCCTCCAGTTCCTCCCGAGATATCAGCAGCAGTGTGCACCTTTGGGTTCCTCTGCTCAAGCTGGGGCTGAGAAGCAGCCTCGGGGTTTTCTTCTCTGGGTGTGGTTTCCTAACACTTACAGTGGAAAGCCCACAGGCTGCTCTGTCTGCGGGACCCAGGCCGGCACCTCGGCTGGCTGAGCTGATGTCAGCCTGTCAGATGCAGAAGAGAATCCGACCTGGGTTCTCTTCAGTGCTGTCCTACCAGATATTTCCAGTTCTCCACGTCCTACCCCGCTCATGGTTGGTTGGGTAAGGCCATGTGGCTAGTCTGACCAATAAAATGGAAGTGGGTCCAAGCATTTAATTGCCAGGGCAAGGCCTTCTAGGGCTTTCTTTCTTTGTGTCATGGAACACATTCAAGAAAGCAACTGCTCTATTACCCTGGCTCCTTGAATGAATGGTGCAGCCACCAGCAGACCCAAAATACTTATGGTTTTTTTTTTTTTTTTTTTTTTGCGGTACTGGGGATTGAACCCAGGGGCGTTCTACCTCCGAGCTACACCCCCGGCTCTATTTTGTATCCTTTATTTTGAAACCAAGTCTCACGAAGTTGCGGAGGGCCTCACTAAGTAGCTGAGGCTGGCCGCAAACCCGGATCCTCCAGTCTCAGCTTCTCAAGTACTGGGATTAACAAGCGTGCACCACCACGCCTGGCTCCAAGACACGTGTGTTAACCAGAGAAAGAAACACACTTTTGTGGTTTGGGGTCTGAAAATTGAGGGGTTATTTGTTACTGCAGCCTCACTTGCTCCACCCTGACTGATACGCTGCCCACCTCAGAGAGTAGGAGAGTGTCTAGATATTAACTACTTTCTTACCTAGAAAAGCTTTCCCCTCCTTTTTGATGAGTGTGCTCTTTGATTAAAGAAAGAGAAGGAGGCCGGGCGTGGTGGCGCACGCTTGTAATCCCAGTACTTGGGAGGCGGAGACCAGAGGATCTGGGTTTGCAGCCAGCTTCAGCTGCTTAGGCCCTCCACAACTTTGTGAGACCCGCTTTCAAAATAAAGGATAAAAAAATAGAGCCAGGGATGTAGCTCGGGGGTAGAACGCCCCTGGGTTCAATCCCCAGTACAGCAAAAAATAAATAAAATAAAATAAAAATAAAAGAGAGAGAGAGAAAGAAGGAGAGAGAGAGAGAGAGAAGGAGAGGCCAGAACATTTCTCCAATGCACTGTGGAAATCCCCTCCTTCTTATGTTCCCAAGAGAGGGGAGCACTGGCTTACCTGTAGGAGGGGTTGTAAGGAAATTCAACGTGTTCTCTCTGACCTCCCTTTCCTACAAAACAGGAAGGTCAGTCACTTGATCAGAACAGGTAGGTTGGGAGCAGAAGCCATAACCATGGGGACAGGACACTGACCAGGGACAAGACACAGGTGCCACACAGTACCCCTGCTGAGGTCACAAAAGAACAAGCCACACGTCCCATGCACCAGCCCAGGGGACAGTGGCAGAGGTGGCAGCTGGCTGGACGTGTCCATAGCTAGGGATTGACTGGTCAAGGGAGAAGGCCAGAAAGACAAGGAGAGGACCATTTTAAAGGCAGGGAGAAGCCAGGCGTGGGGGCGCACACTTGCAATCCCAATATTTGGGAGGCTGAGACAGGAGGATTGCAGGTTTGCGGCCCGCCTCAGCTACTTAGTGAGGCCCTCCACAACTTAGTGAGACCCTGTTTCAAAATAAAGAATAAGAGCTGGGCGTGGTGGCACACGCTTGTAATCCCAGTACTTGGGAGGCTGAGACAGGAGGGTCCGGGTTCGCGGCCATCCTCAGCTACTTAGTGAGGCCCTCCGCAACTTAGTGAGACCCTGTTTCAAAATAAAGAATAAAAAATAGGGCTGGGGGTGTAGCTCGGAGGTAGAATGCCCCTGGGTTCAATCCCCAGTACCAGAAAAAAAAAAATAAAGAATAAAAAAATAGGACTGGGGGGTGGGGTAGCTTGGAGGTAGAATGAGGGGCGGAGCTCACAGCATTCCCAGGAAGGAATCAGAGGCTCAGAGAGGTGGCAGTCCTTGCCCGCACCCAGATAGTTAAGCGTCAAAGCCACAACTGTGCCAAGTGTGACTGGCACAGAAGCTCAAGCACCAATCAGCTGTCTTCTAACCAGAAGCAACTTTGGTCTTTCTGAACTTCCCTTGGCCCTTCAGTGAGCTTCTCTCCTGAGCTTATTACCTCTACAATGATTAATTACTATCATTAAATATATCTTCTCTTTTTCCAGATTGTACACTCCTCATGAGCAGGGACCTGTACCTTATATAACCATATTAATAATAATAATAATAGAATATATTATTATTAATAATAATATATTCTAATTAATTCTATATAATAATTCTATATAATAATATAGAAGCAGCAGCAGCAGCAGCAATGCTACTATTTAGGGAGGGCTCACACACGCCAGGTTCTAAGCACATTCCATTCCGTCCTCACTAAACCTGTGAAGTCGGTGCCGGACCCCACTCTACAGATGAGAACACAACTGAGATTCAACCTCTAATATCAACACCTTAGTAACTATTGTGTGATACAACTCACTTCCTCTATCATTAATTTATATCTACATATAAAACAATTCTTGGAGGAGATCTGGGGGCTTTTCCAGAGGCCAAAGGGGCCCCAGACACAAAAAGGTTAAGAATCCCAGGAGTCCAGAGGCAGGATTTTGTCCTCCATGGGTCCCAGAGAATCCACAGTTCCCAACCGGGTGTGGTGGTGCACACCTTTAATCCCAGTACCTGTAATCCCAGTACTCAGGGTAAAACAGGAGGATCACAGTTTTGAGGCCAGCCTCAGCAATTTAGCGAGATCCTGTTTCAAAATAAGAAAATAAGGGCTGGGCATGGTGGTGCATGCCTGTATGCCTGTAATTCCAGTACTTGGGAGGTTGAGACAGAAGGATCACAGGTTCAAAGTCAGCCTCAGCAATTTAGTGACGTTCTCAGCAACTTAGAGAGACACTGTTGCAAAATAAAAATAATAAAATAGGGCTGGGGGTGTAGCCTGGAGGTAGAAGGCCCCTGGGTTCAACCCCCAGTACCACAAAAAGAAAGAAAGAAAGAAAGAATGAAAAGAAAAGAAAAGAAAAGAAAAGAAAAGAAAAGAAAAGAAAAGCCGGGCGTGGTGGCGCACGCTTGTAATCCCAGTACTTTGGGAGGCGGAGACCGGAGGATCAGGGTTCGCGGCCAGCCTCAGCTCTTGCTCTCTCTCTCCCTGTCTCTCTCTCTCTCTCTCTCTCTCTCTCTCTTTAGGCCCTCCGCAACCTCGTGAGACCCGGTTTCAAAATAAAGCATAAAAAATAGGGCCGGGGGC
>PVJS01041278.1:0-18036 GCA_004027185.1 Glis glis
CTCTTCTTCCTCCTCCCCATCCTCTTTCTCCTCTCCCCCTCCTCCTCCTACTCCTCCCCCCTCCTCCTCTTCTTTTTGGTGGTACTGGGGATTGAACTCAGGGACACTCTACCTCTTGAGGTATATTGAGCTACACCCCAGCCCAATTTTATTTTATTTATTTTGAAACAGGGTCTCACTAAGTTGCTGAGGCAGGTCTCAAACCTACAAACCTACTGTCTCAGCCTCCCAAGTACTGGGATTATAAGCATGCGCCATCATGCCAGGCTTCTTCTTTGCCTCTGTCACCATCCCTGCTGTTTCAGCTTCCTCCTCCTCCGCCGCCTTTTATTTTTTTCCCCTGGTGGTGGTACTGGGGATAGAACCCAGGGCCTGGAACACTGAGCTATATCCCCAGCACTTTTATTTTTTATTTTGAAATAGGGTCTTGCTAATTTTCCCAGGCTGGCCTTGAACCTGAGATCCTCCAGCCTTAGTCTCCCCAAGAGCTGAGATTATAGGCATGTGCCACTATGCCTGATGTCAGTGATTTTTCTTATTTTAAAAATTTCTATACTTGTGGTCCCAGAGAATTGGGAGGCTGAGGCAGGAGTTCACAAGTTCATGGCCAGCCCGGGCAACCTAGACAACACAGTAAGATCCTGTCTTAAAAACAAAATAAAACAACAACAACAAAACCCAACTAAGAACCAGGGCTCTGGGCGTGGCCCTGATGGAACTTGACCTTTAGTAGTTATGTGAGAAGGGAGCAGGTGGCATGGAACATTCTGGGACATTCTTAGGAGTGGAGGCAGGATGGGAATGAGAGGGTTCAGTCTTCGTTCTTTTTGAGTTTTGGCTGGTGTGAATGTACAATCTATTCTGTTTTTTATTTATTTATTTATTTTTCTTGCGGTACCGGGGATTGAACGCGGGGCGTTCTACCTCCGCGCTACGCCCCCAGCCCTATTTTTTATACTTTATTTTGAAACCGGGTCTCACGAAGTTGCGGAGGGCCTCACTAAGTGGGGGGGGGGGAGAGACGGGGAGAGAGAGAGAGCAAGAAAGCTGCGGCTGGCCGGGAACCCGGATCCTCCAGTCTCCGCCTCCCAAAGTACTGGGATTACAAGCGTGCGCCACCACGCCCGGCTACAACCTATTCTGAAATAACCTATTCTGAAAGAAACAAAGGTGGTCTGAGGCCGCATCCCTCTTCTGTGAGCTGGGGAAGTGGTCCAGCCCCTGTGTTGGGAGGATAGCCGCCCTCCCCCAGGTAGGTTGGGGAGAGACAGCTGTGATAGAGCGGCAGACACACTGCTATTTATGAGCCACGTGATTCTGAAAGAAAACCCACTTCCTAAGCCTCAGCCTCCTCATCTCTGTAACAGGAAGTATGGTATGTTAACGAAAAACCCAGGCTCAGCTCCACCGCTTGCGGGCTCTGTGATCTCGGTTGGGCATGCTAGCTCTTTGACTTGGTTTCCTCATCTATAAAATGGGGATTGATCATGCTACCTTCCCCGTAGGGCTTGGAGGCTGACCTGGGTTAAAGTGGTTGGAATAAAGCCTGGCATATAGCAGTCGTCAAACACCCGTGATCGTTACAGGCAGTGCTTGCTTCGAGCTTTAGTTACCTAAGAGCACCAGTCCCCCAGAGCATGGTTCAAATGTCAGGGGCTAGTGTATTAACCACAGGTAGCTACCTAAAGCTGCTAGCTCTTCAGTCCTCAGACCACTACCTAAGTGCCAGGTGCACATTATGATGAGTGACCAGTCATGTCCCTTAAAGTCCATTGGTGCTTAGTGACTGCATCTCTGTTGGATTCATGCAGAGATAGCCAGGCATCTGACTGCATTGCCTCCTTCTCCCCCAGCAATCAACCCCATCACATTATATAAGAATCCTTGCCGGGTGTGGTGGCACATGCATGTAATCCCAGTACTTGGGAGGCTGAGACAGGAGGATCACATGTTCAAGGACAGCCTCAGCAAGTAGTGAGACTCTCAGCAATCTAGCGAGAGCCTGTTTCAAAATAAAAATAAAAAACAGGGTTGGGGATGTAGCTCAGAGGTAGAATGCCCCTGGGCTCAATCCCCAATAATACATACACACACACACACACACACACACACACACACACACACGAATCCTTAATGAAAGCTGGGCACAGTGGTGCATGCCTATAATCCCAGCTGTTCGGGAGTCTGAGGCAGGAGGATGACAAGTTCCAGGCCAGCATGGACAACTTAGTGAGACCCTGTCTCAAAATAAAAAATAAAAGGGAGGTGGACGTGGTGGTGCTCGCCTCTAATCCCAGTACATGGGAGGCTGAGACAGGAGGATCGCAAGTTTGAGATCAACCTCAGCAACTTAGCGATACTCTCTGCAACCTAGCAAGACTCTGTTTCAGAAGCAAAAAGTAAAAAGGGCTGGGGGTAAAGCTTGGAGATAGAATGCCCCTGGGTTCAATTCCCAATACCACACACATGCACAAAAAGAAAGGGGGGTCTGGGGGGTATATAGCTCAGTGGTGGAGCAGCCCTAGTTGAATCCCCAGTACTGAAAAAAAACAGGTTAAGTAAAAAGAGGAGTTGGCCAACATGATGAAAGTGCAGCAAAGACACAGAAAGTGATGAAACTGGAAGTGAAATTGGATGTGAGATTTAAAACAGAGACAGCAAAGTCAGGGTGAGACTTGAACCTGCATGAAGCCACTGTACCAATCACACCGAAGCGTCCGACGAATACAGAAGCAAGCTAAAGTCACTTGGCCATCTTTCCATTTCAGTTGCGCCAGGCACAGTAAGCTGCCCGTGGTTGAAGTGGAGCCTTTACTTCTGCTTTGGGTTCCTGCAGTAGCTTTCGCTACACTGTGCAAATAACTTTGCAGGATTAGCATCTAACAAATGGAGCCACAGAAAAAGGAGCTGACTACGGGAATGTTGACACTGTTGCCACCTGAGGGACTAGATGCACAGCCCGAGTTTAGCCTTTACCATGTGCCAAGCCCTTTGCTAAGTGCTTTATAAACATGACTTAATCCTTACAAGCAGTCTACGAGGTAGGAGCTATTGTCATCATTTTACAGGCAAAGAAATGGAGGTTTAGCAAGGTTAAGACATTTACTGCAGGGGAAGTGGCAGAGCGTGGAGTTGAATCCAGGCGTGACTAACCGCGGATCCTTGGCTCTGACCCACAAGGCCACCTGAAAATGATTTTCTCCTGTAAAGTGTTTAATGATAACTCCGTTAGCCTGGTGGGCAGCTGTCTGGTGGCCTGTGTGTGGAAACAGGGATTGCCGGTCAGTTTCCCTCCCTCTCTCTGCCTGTCTCTTATCTCCCAGGCCCGTGCATGGGGTCCACCCTCTGACCAGCTGGCCACTGGAAGCCCCACAGAACACTGTCCCCTGCTCCTCCTGGCCCTGGTGTTGCGGGGACCCTGCCTTCTCCCACTCCTGCAGCAGCCAGGCCACATCCACCATGTGTCCCAGCTGCCTGTTGGCTTTGCAGCTCTTGGCCTGAAGGCTTTGGGTGGCTCTGGGGACAGGCCCAGCAGAGGCCTTGGCCACATCTACAATTACCAAGTCCAGAAGTGTTGGAGGCAGATGCAATCAGCTGCAGCCCTGGCTCTGGGGCCGGAGGGACAGAGGGCTGGTTTGCTTTCCTCCTCTCCACACCTTCTCCTCCAGCTGAAGGCCTTGGCGGTGGCCTCAGACCAGCCCCGGGAGGAATCGGAGCCTTTTGGCTTTAGGTTCCCTTCAGTTTCTCAGTCAGAAGTTCTGCAAGTTTCCCATTCTGCAGGCCTGCAGGGCCCTCTGCAACAGGAAGGGGACTGTTGGAACAGGAGACCAGGGCCCAAGGGGCTCCCATCCCACAGAGGCTGGCTTTGAAAAGTGCTTTGTAGTAACTGCTGTGCTGGCCCCAGAGAGATGTGAACACCCACCCTACTGACCTTACCGCGCCCTCAGGGCTTGGGAGGGGCCGGAAGTCTGGATTCCTAAGGATTTGGAAGGATCCTGAGAAGCTGGCAGGGTCATACTGTCTGAGTCCCATCTCAAGAGAATTTGGGAGAGGAAGTGCTTTTATAAAGCTTTCCCTTGTGGAATGTCAGTCCCTCTCTCCCTCCTCCTGTGTGTCAGGGTTTGGGAACAGGACAGTGAGCAAAACAAAGATGACTATTTTTGTGGAATTTATATTTTAATGAGAGAGGCTGGAAAGTAAGCAAAACGAATCTAGTGCAAGCCCTGCTGTAGAGAAAAATAAAGCAGGGTCAGGATGGGGGATGGCGTGGGTGTGCTTTTCCAGGGAGGCTTCACTAATCGGGACGGCCGAGCCTTGTGGAGAAGAGAACCAGGAAGGAGAGATGAGCAGGGCATCCTGGGTTTCTGGTGATCACAGCCGAGGTGTCTCAGGGGAAAGGGTTGATTCCTCAACTCAGGATTGGCAGGGTTCTTGGCTTATGGGAGGGAAAAGAATTTCAGCACTCACCAGTCAGAGACATAGAGATTTATTTAGGAAGGTAAGAAACACATTCAGGGTGGAATGCAGGCCACCCCAAAAGTGAGAGAGGTCCTTTAGGAGTGCAGGCTCTTCTCTCTAGGGGACTTTCGTGAGGAGGAGGCATGTGAGGATGACATCAGTCCAGTCAACTTGTTTAAACTGTTCAAGGACAACCAACAGAGCCCAAGGAGATTACCCCTTTGTGTGACCTCTGTTGTCTGGTCAACAGATTCCTTCCTAAGAATGGTCAGCAGAAATGTATAGGTGTAACAGGCCTGTCATATGCTTCCATATCAAAGTTACATTTTCCTTGTTCTCCTTTTATGTCACTCCTCCTCCTTCTCCTCCTTCTCCTCCTCTTCCTCCTCCTCTTCCTTCTCTTCTTCCTCCTCCTCTTCTTCTTCTGGTACTGAGGATTGAATCCAGGGGCATTCTACCTCTGGGCTATACCCCCAGCCCTTTAATTTTTTTTTTTTTAATTTGGAAACAGGGTCTCACTAAGTTGCTGAGGGTCTCACTAAGTTGCTGAGGCTGGTCTCAAACCTGCGATCCTCCTGTATCAGCCTCCCAAGTACTGAGATTACAGGCGTGCGCCACGATGCCCTGCTTCTCTTCTATCCTACCTCAGAAGGATATAATTAAACTCTCCTGATGGTCTCAGGAGAGTTTCTGCCTGTACGTCGACTCCTGCCCCTGGAAGGGGAGGCTGTGTGCATGTGGTGGGGAGCAGGAGGGGTCTCATCCTGCTTTGAATAGGTTCTAGAACCCTGGCTCAGACTTCCTGGGTGCTGGGAAGTGAAAGGGGACCATAAGAAGGCGTGTTCTCTCCCAACAGCTGGAGATGGTCCAACACTCCTACCTAGACAGAAGGCCTGATGAGGAGCCTGGCTAAGAGGTCACCTCTGGTTGATGCTCAGAAGCTCCGCTTATGAGAGAAAGGCCAAGTCTTGTGGTCCGGTGCTGACTTTGGAAGGGCTGCAGCAAGGGTGTAGAAGATCAGTGGGGAAAGGCACATGATGGTTGCTTTTATGTGTCAACTTAACTGGGCAAAGGGATGCCCAGACAGCTGGTAAAATAGTATTTCTGGGTGTGTTTGTGGGGGTGTTTCCAGAAGACTAGCATTTGAATCAGTAAAACAGTAAAGAAGATCCGACTCACCTATGTGGGCAGACAGCATTCAATCTGTTGAGAGGTGGAACAGAACGTAAGTCAGAGGAAGGGCGAAGTCCCTCTCCTTGAGCTGGGGCATGCATCCTATGCCCTTGGACATGGATGCTCCCAGATCTCAGGCCTTTGGCCTTGGAATGAATTACACAACAGGCTTTTCTGGTTCTCTAGCTTGCAGACCTCAGGTTGTGGGACTTCTTGGCCTCCAAAATTGTGTGAGTCAATTCCCATAATAAATCTTCTGTATATCTCTATATGTCTCCCACTGACTCTCTTTCTCTGGAGAAATCCTACAAATACAAGGCAGCTGTGGACAGGGATGGGAGAGCCCTCAGGATGCCCTCGCTGAGCCCAGCTGGGTCACCTGCTGCAGCTATGCTGAGCAGAGGGCTGAATGGGCTGTTCAGGAGGCCTGACCCCTCCTTGCTATTCCCTGAGCGCTTACTGTGCCCCAGACACCTGCGCAGCATGCTTTTACCTGTGATCTCCTGGCACACTCATAGCCCTTCTTCTGGCCCTTCTTGGGACCAAATGTCCTGGGAAGCAAAGGAGCCAGGACTTAAGCCCAGGTCACTTGCGTCCAAAGCCCAGATTTTTTTACCGTGAACACTCGATGCCCTCTCACCCCTAGAGAAAGACTCTGAAGGAACACGGCAGGGGATCTGTCCTCTGGAAGACACTGAGTATCGTCGGAGGCAGACACACCGAAACTTCTGCAGCAGAAGGGCTGATGGGATGGGCGTCCTTTGCTCCTTGAACTTGTGGGTGTCTGGAGAGAGGCGGGGTTAAAGGGAAATGCAAGAAGCCACTGGACTTGTAGTAGGCATTGAAGAAGAGTCCCTGCCCTAGTTTTTGTCACTCTAGTCTGAAACATCTGGACTGGCAATATTTAGACACAAGCTCTTCTGGCACATGCGGCCACTCCGGGGACATTTGGGACTTCACTGTTAGGACACAGTCACCCAAAAAGGCTCTTTAAGTCATGTAAGCATCTGCCATCCTCCTCCCAAGGGCTTGGAGCCCTGGGGTTCTATCCCTCTCCCGGGGTGGACTGGGACATGGGCGAAGTCAGGGTTGAGATGGACTTGGGCAGGAGGGGCAGCTGCTATCATTTTAAAGAAGAGGCCCAGGAAACTTCTGACAGCTGAAAAACACCTGTTTTAGGGCAGACACAAGAGATAATCTTGGTAACACGATAGAAAGATGACATTTTGTCAGATACCGAGGGAACTCAGTAGAACAAATTTGCATTTATGTTCTACATGGGCACCTCTGGTGATTCGTAGACAGGACACAGAAAACTGAGGTTTTCCAAAGTATTTCCTACAGCAAATGCAGTTCCATGTTTAAAAAAGCCTAAGAATGAGTATTTTAACACTGTATCTGCAGCAATATGTGCTTTACTAAGTGGAAAGTATCCCAATTTTAATTTTAAAAAGCGTATTTTATAAATTAGGATAGGCAGACAAGGTGATCCATAAAGGTATATTGTCTGTGTGCCTACCTTCCTCCCTCCCTCCCTCCCTCTTTCCGCTCACCCTTCCTTCCTTCCTTCCCTGGTACTGGTGATTGAATCCAGGGATGCTCTACCACTGAGCTATACTCCAGGACCCTTCCCCTTTTCTTCTTTTTAGACAGGGTTTCACTAAGTTGCCAAGGCTGGCCTTAAACTTGTGAACCTCCTGCCTTAGCCTCCCAAGTAGCTGGGATTGCTGGTGTATGCCACTCTACCTGGCTTCTTTCTCTAAAATGGCTTGCAGAGCCAAAGTTTAGAGGCGTCTATCAGGACGAAACAGGTTGTATTTCCAAGGGCGGTCTCCCCCTCCTCCTCCTTCTTCTCCTCCTTCTGTACTTGGGGTTGAACCCGGGGACATTCTACCTCTGAGTTATACCCCTTGTGTTTTCTACTTTTTATTTTGAGACAGGGTCTCACTAAATTGCTGAGGCTGTCCTCAAACCTGTGATCCTCCTGTCTCAGCCTCCCAACTACTGGGGTTACAGGTGCATGCTACTGCACCCAGCTATTTCCAAGGGTTTTTTTTTTTATTGGGGAACCCAGAAGACTGCTGTAGGGCTTGTTTTCCACTATTTTTGAATGGGAACTAACTTTCCCTTTTGCTTAATTAGGGCTGCAGATTGTCTGGAGAGACTGTGGTCCCATGGGGAAGGGAAAGGCCATTGCCCTAGAGTAATAAGTATCATCTTCCTTTAAAATTTTTTTTCAAAGAGGTATTATTTATATACACACAGGAAAAAATCTGGGGAAAAACAACAAATATGGAGGTTAACTGTGGATAATTTTAATTTTTTGTATACTCGCATGTTTTTCAGAATTTCTACAACAAACATATATTCCTTTGATAGGAGAGGGGAGAAACATTGTAAAGACTTCTCTCAGGTAGAAAAATAACAGGCATTTACATAACGGTGATTTATAAAGTTCCACATGCATCTTTCTTTTTTTTTTTTTTTGCTGTACTGGGGATTGAACCCAGAGGCATCTACCTCTGAGCTACACCCTCAGCCCTATTTTTTTTGTTCTTTAGTTTGAAACAGGGTCTCACTAAGTTGCGGAGGGCCTCACTAAGTAGCTGAGGCTGGCCGCGAACCTGCGATCCTCCGGTCTCAGCCTCCCAAGTACTGGGATTACAAGTGTGCGCCACCACGCCCGGCCACATGCATCTTTCTACGTGCATTCTAGTGCAATCCTCCCACCCGTGCATTCTGATGTTCATTTCCATGCGGGCTTCAGAAGACAACCCTCAGGAGGTTTGGAAACTTCCAAGGACACACTTCTGGGGAGCTGACTCGGAAGTGAAGCTCAGACTCCTCACTACATATTTCATCTTCAACTAGGGTCAGAGGGGCCGTGGGGTGAGTGGACCGAGGCTGCAACGGGAAATCAGGGGCAGGCTGGGAGAACAAGCACGGGGAGCTGCCAGCTTCAGGGGAGGCGGAAGTTTGACAGCTGCCAATAACAGGGCAGTACCTCTGGTTTAATTTGGGGGCTACATGGAAAGCACATGTTTGGGAAATTGGTCCTCTCTGACTCCTGGGTTTTACTCAGCCCGGCTCACCTCTGTATTTGGAGACCATTGGGAACTGCTCTCCTAGGCCATGCATGGGCCCCACACGTCCCTTCTGCCTTTATGGGGCTGACACAAGGCTTTCGTCCTTCTGAGTTGGACAAAGTGAGAGGCGCATGATCCAGGGGTGGCCGGCCTCCTCCTCAGAAAGTCTCAGGCTTCTTTCAGGAGTAGGGAGGTGTAATATGATGGGAATCACCTGCTGGGATGGGGCTTCTGAACCCAGGCAGGTCCGCAGAGCACACCTGTGGGGATTCAGGGAGGCAGGGATGAGGCGGGAAGGTGGAGGGAGAAGGAGGTTCTCCTTCAGAGACATCATGGCGTCTGGACAGTTCCCCCTGCATTTGGTTAGACTTGAAAAAGACTGGAAAGAGGGAGTGAGAGGAGGCCAAGTGGGCTTTGTACCAG
This sequence comes from Glis glis, assembly GCA_004027185.1. Classification (NCBI taxonomy): domain Eukaryota; kingdom Metazoa; phylum Chordata; class Mammalia; order Rodentia; family Gliridae; genus Glis; species Glis glis. Next base: position 9,141 of record PVJS01041278.1, read on the forward strand.
ATGCTGGGGGGGGGGTGCTCCAGCTGGCGTTCCATACTGGGGGTCAGCCTTGCTGGAGTGAGGCCGACCTGTCCCTGCTCATGGATGTGCACCAGCTAGAGTCCAGTTGATAGGGAAGGAAGATGAGAAGCTGTCTTTTTTTTAGGTTTTTTTTTTGGTGCTGGGAATTGAACCCAGGGGCATTCTACCTCTGAGATACACCCCAGTCCTATTTTTTATTCTTTATTTTGAAATAGGGTCTCACTAAGTTGTGGAGGGCCTCACTAAGTAGCTGAGGCTGGCCATGAACCCGGATCCTCCTGACTCAGCCTCCCAAGTACTGGGATTGGGCCTCCGCATGGCTTTTTTCTTGAGATGGATGAAATGGAACGTAAATGGAATGCAGCTTACAAGAGGCCAATTGTTACATTCTCAAGAAGCTGTGAATCACCATGCTGGTAGCTTGCGATTGGTCATTATGGGAGTATTGACACCATGGACATTGGCAAATGCTACCAATGAGGGCTTGCACCTGCTGGTGAGCTGGTCACTAAGCATTCACCTGCTCATTCCCGGGCAAGGAGTAGCATTTACCTCATGGTTTGGGGTTCACTGTGGCCTTTCAAGGAGGAGGAGGATGACAATTGTGTCTGCTTTGGGCCTCCCCTTTGTAATAGCATGATGGGAGTCACCTAGCAAGTGCTGAATAAATGTTTTTACTTTGGAATGTGTGATGAGATGAAATACAAGTCACCCTGCCTTTGGCTTTCTCTGCTTTCCTTCTATGTCTAAATCATGGAGGACAGGGTTGGATAGAATGCGATCTTCTGCGTCCTCCACCCCTAGTCTCTCTAGACCCTAAAGCAGCTGGTATAATGCCCGGCACAAAGTAAGTGCTTCAGAAATAGTTGTTCAAAGGGGCCAGGGGGATCAATATCACCTGCTATTGGGATTTCACAAATTTCCTGAGTATTGCCAGCAGAGGGCACTATAGGACTAATGTTGTGTCAGTTCCAGCTCCCTCTTAATGTTCTAAATGAAACAGTATTTTTTTTTTCATTAATTTAAATGAATTAGGAAGGAGCCAAACTGAATTGGTGATTTTTAGGTGAAACATCGGTTTTGGAAAAACAAATACTGCATGCTCAAGTGGTAGTAAACATTGCCCGGGCATGTTGCAGCTTCCACAAGGCACTTGGCCTGCATTGTCTTGTTTTGTTCCTAACAACCCTATGAGGGTGTAAGCATCACTGGGCAGTGGGCACAGAGCTGGGCTCTGGAGTCCGAGGGGCTGGGCTTCAAATCCGGACTCCATCACTGACTCCCTGACTTTGGTCAAGCCACAAAACCTGTCTCTTCTTTGGGCTTAATACTAGTACTTGACCTTGGGACTTGTGAAAGGAAGAGGGTGCACACAAGGCATTCAACACACTGCTATGCAGGTAATGAGCGCTCAGTACACGTGAGCTCCTACTTATGATTGTTACTACACCAGGTACCTAAGCTGAGAGAGAAGGAAATGCTCAAGGTCATACAACCAGTAAGGGCAACGCCAGGGCAGAATCCTACCTCTTCCAACCCAGGGCCTCTGTCTCAGGCCACCACCTGTCCCCCAGCTGTCACTGCTGACAAAGCTTCCAGCTGTGCTAATATTATCATTCCTGCCGGGGTTCTTGAAGACTTCTTTAAAATAAAATTCCCTTTGTAAATTCTATTCATGGTACTAATTTGCTTAGTGTTAGAAACAACTTTTTATGGTGTCTAAAGAAACGGCACGTGTTCGAAAATTGCTTGGCAAGGCGATTTTACTTTTTTGCAAAAAAAGGGTGCTCCCAGATATGAGAGAGAGCACACTTCACAAAGAACTCAGTGGGTTTTATATCCCTAACGCAAGGCTCCTCCTGCGCTGAACTCCTATTGGTCGAAGTTGCAGCTTCACAGTCTTCCCGGTCAGCTACAGGGGAAGATGGGGGAGGTTCGACACCTGTAATCTCTTAAGAGATGTTAATTTGGGGAAGGAATGTAAGTTTCTACCAGTTTATAAAATGGCCGTTTAAGTGAAACTACCTCCTTTTACAGAAAAGATACAATTATATTCTCACATTAGTAACTAATTTTTCTTAAAGAGCTCACAGTTAACTTCAGTCAAGTGCTACCCAGGCCTCATGATCTGAATCTGAGTACTCAGAATCAAGCAGGTTTACTGTCCTGGGTAGTTGAAGCCTGGTGTTGTGAACCCAAATTACTTCGGGGACCATCAGGTGTCGTAGGACAGGAGTAATGGGGATTCCTGCCCTGTCTGAAGCAAGAAGTCGATATGCTGGCCTAGCGATGTCAGATTTTCTGAGTTTTTAAGAGAAGCAAGAATTCCAGATTTCTATGCGAAATGTTTCATTTAAGTCTTGTCAAATAATTTTAAGTTTGGCTGGGCGTGGTGGTACACACCTGTACTCCCAGTGTTTGGGAGGCTGAGACAGGAGGATCACAAGTTGAAGACCAGCCTCAGCAACTTAGTGAGACTCTGTTTCTAAATAAAAAATAAAAAAGGCTGGGGGTGTAGCTCAGAGGTGGAATGCCCCTGGGTTCAATCCCCAGTACCAAAAAATTTAAAAAAATTAAGTTTTATGAAAAAGACCATGAGGAAAAATGAAACATGTTGGTAGGGCACATCTGCTCTGTGGCTACTGCTTCTCAATCACTGTATGAGCTGTGAGCAGGGAGGGGGCTCGTGGTACACAGTCAGTGTTCCAGGGGTAACAAGAGCAATCTCACTTCAGTTTGGAGAGCCTTAGCAAAGCCAGTGAATTTGGTTCAATTGATCATTTTCTCCCTTTGGCAGAGTTAAGTAGAAGTCTTTGCTCTCTCTGTAAAGAATCAATTCCTTGCCTAAGTAGCCTTGGAAGCTTCTGGATGGGGAATTAGCATGGTTAGAATCTATCTGAAACCCTATGGAGTGACTCTAGAAGTTGCAGACCCTTCCCACCCTCTCCCCACAACACACCCAGTGCAGCCAGGTGTCCACCCTTTTAAGATCAGCAGTAGCTGGGAGTGCTAGTGCACGCTTGTAATCCCAGTGCTTGGGAGGCTGAGACCAGAGGATCGCCGGTTCGCGGCCAGCCTCAGCTACTTAGGCCCTCCACAACTTAGTGAGACCCTGTTTCAAAATAAAGAATAAAAAATAGGGCTGGGGGTGTAGCTTAGAGGTAGAATGCCCCTGGGTTCAATCCCCAGTTCTGAAAAAAAAAAAGATCAGCAATGACAACCAGGTGTGGGGGGGCATGCCTGTAATCCTAGTACTTGGGAGGTTGAGACAGGAGGATTGAGGGTTTGAGGCCAGTGCATGATAATTCAGTGAGACCTGTTTTAAAATAAAAAATAAAAAGGACTAGGGGTGTAGCTCAGAGGTAGTATGCTCTGGATTCAGTCCCCAGTACCACAAAATAAATGAACAAACAACAACAACAACAAAACCCAGCAATGACTTTTTTCTCCTTTCTGTGAAACTTGCTTAGAGAAGGAGCCACTAAGCCACTAGTTTCTAAGTGCCAGGCTAGGAGCCTCCTTATTGGCTGATATTAGACCATCTCCACTCCCTAATTCTCAATATCGGTGGTACTGGGGATTGAACCCAGAAGGGCTCTACCACTGGGCTACACCCCAGACCTTTTTATTTTTTATTTTTCACTTTGAGACAGGGTCTTGCTAAGTTGCTGAGACTGGCCCTAAACTTGGGATCCTCCTGCCTCAGTCTCCTGAGTCTCTGGGATTACAGGCATGTGTCACCATGCCCAGCTCTGAATTGGTATTTTCATTCTCATTTATTCTTTAACACCCCGAATCTTGGCAAACACACAAGCCAATGGTGTAATCCATGTGGTGCGCTAAGGCAGGTGCAAGAAGTGTGTCATTCGGGTCCTCTGAGAAACAGAAGCCAAGAGGGAATAAAGAGTGCAGTAAATGCTCCGCAGTGAGGGCCTGTGAAGGCTGCAGGGGGAGGGAGCAGGGGCGGGTGAGGAGGGCTGTCAGGCAGTGGTGCAGGCCTGACACCAAAGCAGGAAGGGAAGAGGACGGGGCTGGAAGGACCTCAGACTACAGCCCCAACCACGTGTTGGCCAGGCTGATGGGAAACCTAAGAGCAGGTGAGTGACCACCAGGCAGCACAGGCTGGGCTCCTGTACCCCAGCTGTGCCCAGGGAAGGTAAGGACACCCCAAAGTTGCCCCTGCTGGAGGGCGTCAGCTTGTGACTCCTGGCAGCAGGTTCTCTCTCCAAGGAAGATCTGATAAGTGCTCTTTCATAACTGCCGCTAGCAGCAGCAAGAGTTCCACGATTCCATAAATGTGGGGTTTGCTCATCTGTACATGATAAGAGGGAGCAGAATTTGGGAGCTCAACCTTAGTCTTGACTTTGTGGCTCCATCAGTGTGCTGGCTGTGACCTTAGGCAATGACCTAAATTTCCTTATCTGTTAAATGAAAACAATAAAAGTATCTCTCCCGTGGAATTACCCTGAGAATCCTGGTAGAAGGTATATAAAGTGCTTAGCACAGTGCCAGGTATTTAGCAAGTGTTGAATAAATATTTTAATTTGGAATGTATTATGAGTTGAAATATAGGGGCTGATATTCAATATTTACTTTGATTTATAGGGGGCTTGCCTTTTTTGGGGTACAGAGGATTGAACCTAGGGGGGTTCTACTCTGAACTACACCCCCAGCCCTTTTTGTTTTAAAACAGAATCTCCCTAAGTTACTGTGCACTGGCCTTGAACCTGCGATCCTCCTGTCTCAGCCTCCCAAGTACTGGGATTACAGACATGCGCCATCACACCTGGTTTAGGTCTTGTCTTTTAAAATGATATTGTTAAGATGAATCTGAGGGCAAGTCCAGTGACAATGGCCACCAGCAGCACTCTCCCACCAATGCCATAAGGTAGGTTCAATTATTATGTCTATCTTATAGATGAGCAAGCTGAAGCCCAGGTGATTTGGTGGAGCAGGTAACTCAGGAACGACCAATCAGAGCATTGTATTACTTCCCCTTGGTTAACAATGACCAGGTGACCCAGTCAGAACCAAGGAGATGTAATGAGATTGGCCAGGGTAGCTGCAAAGAGGCTGGGCTTTTCACTAAAGTGCTTGGGCTCATAATGTGCTCATATTCTTATGAGGCTGATGATGCTCAAGCTATCTGAGTCCCATGAAGGTAAACCTCTCTGAAAAAGAAGCAGAAGCAGAAATGACTGGCTATTCTAACACCCATTCAAACCCTTTCTCCTGTCATTGCTCTGGAGATTGCTAATTATTTAGAAATATTCCTCCCATTCTCTATGTTAATAACAGAACCTCTCAACTTTTAGCTAGGCACATGGCTACCCAAGTACTATATTTCCCAAGCTCCCTTGCAGCTAGCTGTGATCATGTGACTCAGTTCTGGCCAATAGGATACGAACAGAAAAAAATGGTGACTGCAACTTCTGCATCATATGCTTAAAAGGAAGTTTCTTGCCTTTTTTTGCTGCTTTCCCCCTCTTGGTTGGGAAATGACAATGGAGCAACTGATAAGACCCTGGGATGAAGAAGCAGAACAATTCCACAACCTTAGGTATGACTTATACTTTGACTATATGAGGCCAAAACAAACCAAAATAATGACAAAGACCACTTCTTCTATTTTTAAGGACTAGAAAAAACTAAAAACACACTTTCCTAGCCTCTGTAGTAGCTAGGTGGCCACATGATATTGATGTATCCAATCAATTGGAAGTAGAGTTCAGCTGGGGCTTTGGGGAAGGATTTGGTTTTCTAGATAAGAGAATCAGAGGCATGTAGTCTCTTCTTCTGCCTTGAATACCTGGAGCTAGGGCCATCGTTCTGCAACCCCAAAGACAGTGGAGCAGAGCAGAAACAAAGAGGCTGGGTTCTTTTTTTTTTTTTTTTGCCGTACCGGGGATTGAACACAGGGGCGTTCTACCTTCGCGCTACGCCCCCGGCCCTATTTTTTATACTTTATTTTTGAAACCGGGTCTCACGAAGTTACGGAGGGCCTCACTAAGTAGAGAGAGAGAGAGAGAGACAGGGAGAGAGAGAGAGAGAAAGAGAGACAGGGAGGGAGGGAGGGAGAGAGAACGCTCGCGTGCGCGTGCACACACGTGAGCTGAGGCTGGCCACGAACCCGGATCCTCCGGTCTCCGCCTCCCAAAGTACTGGGATTACAAGCGTGCACCACCACGCCCGGCTGAGGCTGGGTTCTTGATAGCATTACTGAGAAATGTCATCTATGCCTATTTTTTTTGTGTGCGTGTGGTACCGGGGATTGAACTCAGGGGCGTTATACCTCCGCGCTACGCCCCCGGCCCTAATTTTTGTACTTTATTTTGAAACCGGGTCTCATGAAGTTGCGGAGGGCCTCACTAAGGAGAGAGAGAGAGAGAGAGAGAGAGAGGGAGAGAGAGAGCGAGAGCTGAGGCTGGCCGCGAACCCGGATCCTAAGGTCTCTGCCTCCCAAAGTACTGGGATTACAAGCGTGCGCCACCACGCCCTGCATCTATGCCTATTTTGGACTACTAGTTGTACAAGGAAAAATAAACCCATCTCAGTGTTTCTATGTGAGGAAAAACAAACACTTTGTTGAGGTCTTTATTAGTTGAATTTATGTTATTGTGGTCCCAATGCCAAAATATCAGTGGAACTTAGTGGTGTGATAGAGACCCCAGATGTCGATGATGTCACCTGGCTCCCGAATTCAGCTGTGCCTGGACTGGCCCATACCCCTGGACTTCCCAGTTTTTAAGAGATGGCATGTTCTCTTCTGCTTAAGTAGGCTAGATTGGGTTTTCTGTTGCCTGAAACAGAAAGACTCCCGATATGACTTCTTTCATGCAGTGCATAATGATGTTTTGGTCAACAATGAATCACATTTACAATGGTGGTCCCATAAGATTAGGATGGAGCTGAAAAAATTCCTATTGCCTAGTATTTTTATTGCACCTTTTCTATGTTCAGATACACAAATACTTACCATTGTATTACTCTTGGCTACTGTATTCCGGACAGTAACATGCCGTATAGCTGTGTAATCTAGGAGCAATAGGCTATGTGATATCTCCTAGGTGTGTAGTAGGCTACGCCATTGAGGTTTGGGTTCAGTACACTCTATGATGTTTGCACAATGATGAAAATACCTAATGATGCATTTCTCAGCATGTATTCCCACCATTAAGCAATTCGACACATGACTATGTTACCAAATAGCCAAGTAGACTGATCGTGTTTTCATCTCCTTTCAGTCCCTCCCTAAAATGTTATGGTGCAATAAATGAGTAAAATTATGGGCTGGGAGTATAGCTGAGTGGTGGACCCGAGCTTAGCATGCATGAGGGTTTGGGTTCAATCCCCAGCAAACCCCTCCCACACACAGCAAGATTAAAGCAAGGAAGAAAGGGAGGAAGAAAAACAATAGGAAGACTTGAGCCAAAATTTTAAAAAGGTTAGTATGCAGCTGGGTGTGATGGCACACACGGTAATCTCAGTACTTGGGAGGCTGAGACAGGAGGATCGCAGATTTGAGACCAGCTTCAGCAATTTAGCAACGTCCCTCAGCAACTTGCTCAGAAACCTTGTGTTGGCTTCCCTTGCCCAGGACGCTGGTTTCTGACTACCCTTAACACCATTTGAGCATACTGCATGCAGTGAGTAGTATGACTCAGTTTCCCCTTCCAAGCAATCCAGCACCAATGTGGGCCTTTCGTTCTCTTTCCTTTCTTCCTTAGCTGTGACGTGGCCTGTGCTCATTAACACACCTCTGGTACCAATCTGGTTGTTCTACCAGCTTACCTTAGGTCCACAGGTCATAACCCGCTTGTACTTACTGGTCTCCAGGGTTTTCATCACTTCGGAGAACGGCCCATTTAGTCCAATCCTGGTACAGACCAGCATTAATAGGCAATTGCCACAGGGAGATAATACAGGAAGAAAAATGGCTAAAAATATACGGTGAATCACAGAAAATTACATCTCTTAAAACCTACAGTGTATTCCTATTGCCATAGCAACCCCCGACTAGTAAAGGCAGGGCTGATTTATCACAGGCTTTCCCCGTGCTTGCTTCTGCCAGAAGCGCCTCCAGCCTGCGGTGGGCGTCGCGGTGAGGGGGCGACGGGGCGTCACAAATGCTGCGTTTTCTCTCTTCTGTCCCTGTGGTGAGGAAACTTGAGTTCCTTCCACACACGGAGGGCGTCTCCCAGCCCCTTCTCTGAGACGAAGGTGATGGTTTCTAACCTCTGCCAAAGCTGACACGATGCCCACTGTGGCAGTGTGCTGCCTTCCTGCAGGGGACAGCAGGGACAGTGGGGACAGCAGGGACCTTGGAGGAGGAAGGAATTCTTTCCTTCTATCTTTCCCTCCCTTTTCCTCTCCCCTGACTCTTTCCTCTCCTTCCTCAGTAGGTGCACTGTGAGACAGCCTGACCACACGCCAGGACAGGACAAGTGAGAGGGAGTCATGCTTCCACATACCACATGAATCTGCAGCTAGGGAGAGGATAAAAATGTATGTAGGCTTTGTCATAATGGTGAGTGAGATTCTTGAATGCTATTTAAAGTTTCATAATATCCTGGACCAGAATTCTGGAGTGTCCTCCTTCCAAAATAGTCCTGCCTAGACCTGTCAAAAGGACAAAGGAGCCGGGCATGGTGGCACACGCCTGTAATCCCAGTATTTTGGGAGGCGGAGACTGGAGGATCCGGGTTCGCGGCCAGCCTCAGCTCTCTCTCTCTCCCTGTCTCTCTCTCTCTCTTTCTCTCCTTAGTGAGGCCCTCTGCAACTTTGTGAGACCCCGTTTCAAAATAAAGTATAAAAAATAGGGCCGGAGGCGTAGCGCGGAGGTAGAATGCCCCTGCGTTCAATAGATCGGAAGAGC
>PVJS01041279.1:0-18036 GCA_004027185.1 Glis glis
TAGCCACCAAGCCCCGCCTCCAACATGGCTGCCACGCCCCCAGCAACCGCTCCTTAGCCACCAAGCCCCGCCTCCAACATGGCTGCCACGCCCCCAGCAACCGCTCCTTAGCCACCAAGCCCCGCCTCCAACATGGCTGCCACGCCCCCAACAACCAACCGCACAACTGCCAATTTTAACCACCATAGCTCCCTATAAATTGGATCATGATTTTGGAAAGCATTCTCTCTCTTTTTTTTTTTTGCGGTACTGGGGATTGAACCCAGGGGCATTCTACCTCTGAGCTACATCCCCAGCTCTTGTATTTCCTCTTCATTTTGAAACAGGGTCTCACTAAGTTGCTGAGGGGCTCTTTGCTAAGTAGCTGAGGCTGGCTTTGAACCTGCGATCCTCCTGTCTCAGCCTCCCACGTACTGGGATGACAAGTGTGCGCCACCACGCCCGGCAGAAAGCATTCTCTTGTCTCACAAGGAAGAGCTGGTCGCCAGTGGTGCACTCCCATAATCCCAGGGTTTGGGAGGTTGAGACAGGAGGATTGCAAACAAGACCCTGTCTCAAAATGAATGAATGAATGAATGAATGAATGAATGAATAAATAAATGGCTGAGGGTGTAGCTCAGTGTTAGAGCACGCTGGGTTCAATCCTCAGTATCACACACACACACAAAAATTATAAAGATGAGGTCAGAGGCTCTTAATTTGTGAATTCAAGGCACATAGCACTTAGTATAACTAGTACTTGAGGAGATACAAGGATAAATAACACGCCCTTTCTGTCCTTAAGAGCTCGTAGTCGTGCACGGATGAAAGGGAACCGAGTTCGTTTTGTCCTACAGGTGAAATCCGTCCTAATATCAGGTGTCATTTAACACAGCATATCGAGAGGTTTGGTCTTTTAACATGTACGAGGGGTAATTATTAATGAAATCAAATATGTACTTCATTTTGTATTAAGTCTTTGAAATTTGGTTCTGTGCTTTTCATCTAAGGTTCATCTCATCTTTAATATTGAATTTTTATCAGATATTATTAATCTAGGGCCCGGGGATGTAGCTTAGTGGTAGAGGACATGCTTAGCAGGTTTGAGGCCGTGCTAACAAAGAAAAGAACTAAAAAACAAAAAACAAAGAACAAAAAACTAAACAACAAAGACTAAAAAAATCACTGATCTGCAATTACTATTTTATTTTTTTACATTTCAGTAACATGGAAAAAGGATGTTTATTGCCAGTTATGTTGGGACATGTCTAACATCCCAGTACTTGGGAGGCTGAGGCAGGAGGATCTCAGGCTCGAGGCCAGCTTTAGCAACTTAGTGAGACCCTGTTTCAAAAGAAATAAAAATCAAAAGGGATGGGGGTGTAGTTTGGAGGTAGAATGTTCCTGGTTTCAATTCCTGGTACCTACCGAAAAAAAAAAATAAAGGAATGATTATGCTACATATAGTAATACATTTTTAAATTGCAAAAGGTAAAAAGTTAATTTCATAGTCTTATACTTTTCATTCAGTTTAAAATTATATTTTATTCAGTGGTTGCGTGCCTGTGGATGCGCTACTGGGGTTTGAACCCAGGAATGCTTTACCCCCCAGCCCTATTTTATTTTTTATTTTTTTATTTTTATTTATTTATTTTTTGTGGTACTGGGGATTGAACCCGGGGGCGTTCTGCCTCCGCGCTACACCCCCGGCCCTATTTTTTTATACTTTATTTTGAAACCGGGTCTCACGAAGTTGCGGAGGGCCCCACTAAGTAGAGAGAGAGAGAGAGAGAGACAGAGAGAGAGACAGAGAGAGAGAGAGAGAGAGCTGAGGCTGGCCGCGAACCCGGATCCTCCGGTCTCCGCCTCCCAAAGTACTGGGATTACAAGCGTGTGCCACCACGCCCGGCCTTTATTTTTTATTTTGAAACAGGTTCTCACTAAGTTGCTGGGGGACTCACTAAGTTGCTGAGGCTGGCCTCTAACCTCAGATCCTTCTGTCTCGGCCTCCTGAGTACTGGGATGACAGGCGTGCACACCACGCCTGACTCAAGTTTTTTTCTTTTTCTTCCATATTTTTTAAAAATGTGGATGATATGTACTTTGGAAGGCTGTGGTAAACATTAAATATTATAACAGTTTTAAAGCATCTGGTATGGTATAAACCCTTAACAATATCAGGTCCTACCTTCCTCCTTTTTTTTTTTATTGGTCAAGAGATGCTTATCCTCCCAACCTCATTTCCAGAGAGCCCCCGTGGAAACCAGGAGTCAAATCTGCCGTGTGCTTTCTCTTGGCATTAATGATACTATTTCTGAATGTCAGTGTATACCAGAGACAAACTCAAGTGGAAAAAAAATTCAAGATGTGACCTCGATCTCATTTTAGTATTGATTGTTTTCACAATCCTGCCAAACAACTTATTACCAAACTGACTTATTACCAACTTATTACCATACTCACGCCTTTGAAAGACATATATAAACAGACATGTGCATACATCACACCTGTTGGTTCATGCATACACACTCACATACCACTTGGAACTCCATTTTCCTTTTCTGAATACTTAGGGAGTGGATGTCATTGAGTAATGAGGGTCGTCGTCTCATCAGTGGATGGAGTCCATGGTGGTGGACATGCTGGGTGGTGACCTGGGCAGGTGGGGTGTGGCTGGAGCAGGCGGGTCCCTGGGCTGTGGCCTCGGGGACTGTGCTCGTGTCTGTGAATCCCCTTGCTTGATGGCTGCTTCGCTCTCTTCCTTGGTTGCTAAGGAGCGGTTGCTGGAGGCGTGGCAGCCATGTTGGAGGCGGGGCTTGGTTGCTAAGGCGCGATCGCTGGGCGCGTGGCCTTGGGGATTATATAAGGTCCCTCCTCACCCTTGCTCTCTCTCTCTTGCTTCCAGCCTCCATGATGTGAGAGCAGAGCCCTTGCTCTCTCCCTCTCTCTGCTTCCTGTCGCCATGCCTTGAGCTCTGCAGACCCAGCCAGACATGGACTGAACCTTTAAATCTCCATGAAACTGTGAACAAATAAATCTACCTTCCTCTAAATTCTGTGGTTAGTTGTCTTGGATTATAGTAATGAGAAAGTTGACTGAGACAGAATATTTAAAAAAAAGGAAGGCCAGGCGTGGTGGCACACGCTTGTAATCCCAGTACTTTGGGAGGCGGAGACCGGAGGATTCGGGTTCGCGGCCAGCCTCAGCTCTCTCGCTCTCTCTCTCCCTCTCTCTCTCTCTCTCTCTCCCTGTCTCTCTCTCTCTCTCTCTCTCTCGACTTAGCGAGGCCCTCTGCAACTTCGTGAGACCTGGTTTCAAAATAAAGTATAAAAAATAGGGCCGGGGGCGTAGCGCGGAGGTAGAACGCCCCTGGGTTCAATCCCCGGTACCGCAAAAAAAAAAGGAGAGATGAAAGTAAATACTATTTAAGAAGAGGAAAGGGATCAGAGGAAGGAGGAAGGGGATTTTAAAGAGGATTAGCAAGTGGATATGATCAAAATAGGATATATGCATATACAAATATCCCACAATGAAAGCCATTATTCTGTATAATGAACATGCGCTAATAAAATTTTCAAAAAAATAGCGCTGCACTAATTTGGGGCCACATCTTTTACTTGCACATAGTGTTGTTTTTATCAGGCTAAACAACTCCCTGAAATTGTTCATTCAGCTAGCTGCTGCTTGCCAATAGTTGTGTAAATAAAATAATGGTCTTGGATTCATATGGGTAGAGACCATGTCTAGATTTTTTTGCTTCTATTAATTCAAAACCAATGGACATTCACAATCTGGTGAGAGAGTATTTATTTCTCCTTCCATTTGTTTTTTGTGGTACTGACTGGGTAGACTGAAGTCAGAGGCATTCCACCTCTGAGCTACATCTCCAGCCCTATTTTACTTTTTATTTGGAAACAGGGTCTCACTAAGTTGCTGAGGGTCTCGCTAAGTGGCTGAGACTGGCCTCAAACCTGTGATCCTCCTGTCTCAGCCTCCCAAGTACTGGGATCACAGGAGTGTGATCACAGGCGTGGGCCTGGCTTCTTCCTCTATTTTTTATTTTTTAGTTCATCTCGGGAAGCCCATTCCAATTAGGCCAGGAACTCAAAACTTCAGAGTGTTCATGAAGAGAGGTAGAGCCCAAGGCATAGCATTGCCTGTAGCAGTTCCTTTCTTTTTTGTCCCCGGCGATGGGCTGAATTCCAATCAGTGGGCGCCAAATTGGCCCACCCTAGTTAGCCAGAGCTTGGAAGGACAGAACAAAACAAAACATGAAAAAAATGCAATGAATTCTCCATGAATGCAAAACATGAAATTTGTCATTTCTGTGACATCAGTTCTACATTTTATAATAATTTTATATTGAAAGAATCACATAGTTCTGAATATATAACGATAAGCAGGAGAAAAGCAATGAGCTACGTGAAGCATTTCACAGGGAATAAGAAAGTGCATTAATGATGACTCGTTATCAGAACAAATAGTCCTGGTTCTAGAGGACACATAATGGAAAAAAATATCATCTGTTGAAATGAGAGATGAAGGAATTTTTTTTCTTTATTCTCTTAGGGGAGCACAATTTCTCAGTAGAGCCATTACCCATGCTACTTCATTGAAAAAGAAAATGAACAGAAGGAAGGAGGGAAGGAAGGAGAAAAGGAAGGAAGGAAGGAGGGAAGGAAGGAAGGAAGGAAGGAAGGAAGGAAGGAAGGAAGGAAGGAAGGAAGGAAGACGAAGGTCGCTTCTGCCTGGAAAATTATTGGGAGACATCAAAAGACATTTCGGGTCCTTGAAATTTCACAGGAAAAAAAAGTGCAAAGTGTGAGGCATCACAATTCATTTTTTTTTTCTCAGATGATTTCAGCAGAAAACGGGCAAAAAGCATTAGAAAACTGAAGCTCGTAGGCTACATATGTAAAATTTCAAAAAGGGAAAGCAGCGTAATGATATTTTTATGTAGTTTGACATATGCTTTATTGGGAAGAGAATCGCACTATTTGGTAATTACCGAAATTACTGCTGCTCAAATTCTCCTAATTATTGCACGTAAAACATGTCAGTCTGGCTCCATTTTTAAAGCAGGGATTTTAAATAAGTGTATGTGCATGTGTGTTTTCTTTCTTTTAGTTTTCTTTCTTTCTTTCTTCCTTTCTTTCTTTTCCTTCCTTCCTTCCTTCCTTCCTTCCTTCCTTCCTTCCTTCCTTCCTTCCTTGTTTATTTTGATAGCAAAACTGTGCAGATAGTACCCTGCTTCATAGAGTATGAAGAGATCATTCTAGAATAATCATCGCTGGGAGGTGGGTCAGTAGCTCTCTTTCAGTGGTTAACTGTGCATGCATTCTCTAGAACCTGTATCACACTGCCTAATATTTGTGTAGCTCTTTAGTTTTCAAAATTCTGTGTCAGAATTCATGCATCTTGTCAGGATAGAAATTCATGCATCCGTGAGCATTTTAATGTTGCCTAATGATAACACAGCATGTTAACTTATGTGAGTACAGATAACTTGTTCTTGCTCAAGTAACTTTCCCCCAACATTTGGGGAGTACACAGACTTCTTTCTCAATGTGTGGTTGGGGTGTATTTTCCAAGGTCAGTTGGGTGGTAGAGGTGATAGAAGGAATCGAGATAGATAATCTCCTGCATATCTATCCTCAGTGGGTTGGGTTTGATATTAAGTCAGCAAAATGCTAACAACTTGTACTGCTAATGGTTTGGATATAGAAATACTCTGAAGAGCTCATGTACTGATGTTCACAGGTTATACAAGTGAATCATGACGGTTCTATTTTTTTTTTAGTAGTACTGGGAATTGAACCCGGGGGTGTTCTTCCCCCAAATTATACCTCCGGCCCTATTTTATTTTTATTTTGAAACAGGGTCTCACTAGGTTGATGAGAGTCTCACTACTTGCTAAGGCTGGCCTCGAGCCTGCGATCCTCCTGTCTCAGCCTCCCAAGTACTGGGATTACAAGTGTGTGCCACCACGCCTGGCTGAGGGTTCTAATCTCATCAGTGGATTACTGGGTGGTCACCTAGTCACGGAGAGTGTGGCTGGAGGGAGTGAGTCCCTGGGGTTGTGGCCGTGGGGACTGTAGATGTGTCCATAGACCCCATTCTCTAGCATTCTCTGCTTCCAGCCTCCATGACGTGAGAGCAGAGCTTTTGTGCTCTTTTCTTTCCATTTCCTGTCACTGTGCTCAGAGCTCTGCAGTCATGACTGGCCTAACATGGACTGAGCCCCTGAAAACTCCAGAAGTGTGAGCCAATAAATGTATCTCCCTCTAAGTTGTGGTCATCAGGTATTTTTTTGAGTCACAGCAATGAGAACGTGGACTAAAAGGCATACTTTTCTTGATACCAGTTAAAATTCAATTATTACTGTAGGTTCTAAGAGTAGAATGGTCAGAAGGTCCCCTGTGCTTCCTACCACAACTATAGAGTCAAGTGAGGTAGATATACAGTTGAGAAGACAACTCAGAAACATACAATAGTAGGGTGTCTAGCAATCGGGAATGGCAGAGAGGGAATATGGGAGAAGACTGTGCAGGAAGAATGAGAAAAAATTTGGCAAAACATAGGTGTGGGAGTTGGGAGAGATGCTGCTGGATGGGAGGATGGAGAAGAGCGTTCCTGTAAGCAATGCAAAATTCACAGGCAAAGTCTCAGACATGCAAGAGGCCCTGGCATATGTAGGGAACGGAAATGTGTGTGGTGTAACTCAGGTAAATTATAATGTGATGGGTTGCAGGAGGTGTTATCTGGCATCTTATTCTGAAGGACAAAGTAGGGACTTTGGACCTCTTCCTAAGATATATCAGAAGCCTTCCAAGTATGATTTTCCAAGGGTGTCCTGATCAGTTATGTATTTTTATTTATTTATTTATTTTATTTATTTATTTATTTATTTATTTATTGCAGTACTGGGGATTGAACCCAGGGGCATTCTACCTATGAGCTACACCCCCAGCCCTATTTATTATCCTTTATTCTGAAACAGGGTCTCACTAAGTTGTGGAGGGCCTCACTAAGTAGCTGAGGCTGGCCGTGAACCCATAATCCTCATGTCTCAGCCTCCCAAGTACTGGGATGACAAGCGTGCGCCACCATGCCTAGTGGTTTTATGCATTTTTAAATATTGCTTCAACTATAGCTTGAAGAACAGAGGAACAGGGGGAAGGAAAGAAGCAGAAATATCAGTTAGAAGCCTATGAAAATAATTTGGCCAAAAGATGATGAGCTGAGCTGGGGATGTGTGTGTGTGTATTAGCTCACTCTGTTGCTATAACAAAATACCAGAGGCTGGGTAATTTATGAAGATGGTTGATGATGCTCATGGTCTACAATGCTGGGAAGTCCACATGCATAACACTGGGATTTGGTAAGGTCCTTCTTGCTTCATATAATATGGTGAGGCGGAGCAAGTGTGCTATCTTGGGTCTCTCTTCCTGTTCTTATAAAGCCACTAAAACCATTATGGAGGTCCCAGCCTTATCACCTCATTTAACCCTAATAACCACCCCCAAGTTCCACCTACAAATACCATTAGCCAGCTGGGCTAATGGAGAGAGAGAGAGGGAAAGATATATATATATATATATATATATATATATATATATATATATATATATATAGATAGAGAGAGAGAGAGAGAGAGAGAGAGTCCCCAAGGCCACACTTCAGTGACCCAGCTCCTCCAGCCACACCCTCCCTGCCTCTATTACCACCCAGTAAATCCATTATGGACTTATCCACTGGCAGGATTAGAACCTTCATGATTCAACGATTTCAACTCTGAACACTTTTGCCAAGACCTGAGCTCTTACCGGGGACATTCTCTATCCAAACTATGCCAAGGTGGAATTGGTTGAGGATGACAGGGCCTTTGGTGGCTGCTGGAAGCCATCTCTCTCATCCACCTGCCAGCCCGTAGTGACGAGTCTTAGACCCTCGGTGCTGTCTTTGTCACTTGCCCAAGGGCCCGTGCCCTGAACGGAGGGTGTAAAGTGAAATGCCCACCTCTTGGGAAGAGGGCACCCTTGTCCTATTTGGCTTGCTAAAAGGGAGACAGGATCCCTGATCTCACCAAAGGCAACTTAGATGCTGCTATGCACTGAATAATTGTGTGCACCCTTCATAAATTTGTTTGCTGAATTCCTCATCCCCAATCGGATGGCCTTAGGAGGTACGGTCTTTACAAGTGTACTAGGTCATGAGCGTTGAACTCTCATGACAGTGCTAGTATCCCCATGATACACCAGAGAGTATCCATACTGCTGGGGACTGAATGGTGTCTCCCCCAAATCCATACAGGGAAGCCCTAACCACTAATGAGATGATCTTAGGGTTGTCTTTGGCCAGTCACAGTGGCCCACTCTTGTAATCCCAGTGCTGGGGAGGCTCAGAAAGGAGGGTCACAGATTCAAGGCCAGCCTCAGCAACTTAGTGAGACCCTCAGCAACTTAGTGAGACCCTGTTTCAAAATAAAAAGTGTGAGGGGTATAGTTTGGAGGTAGAATGTCCTAGGTTCCATCTCCAGTACCAATAAAAAAAAGAGTGTTGTGTTTGAAATGTGATTAGGTTTAGATAATGCTATGAGATTGGTTAGTGTCTTTATAAGAAATGCAAGAGCTTTCTCTACATATTTAACTCTCCCTCTGTCTCCCTCTCTCCTCTCTCTCTCTCTCTCTCTCTCTCTCTCTCTCCATATAGTGAAAAAGATGGCAGCCATCTATCTTTTGATACCTCTCCCTAGGACCCAGCCATTCTAGAATCTGGATCTCACATCTCCCATCCTCCGGAAGCTTGGGAAATAAATTTGTATTTTTAAGCCCCCCGGTGTATGATATTCTGTTCTTGCAACCCACTTGGAATAGGACGGATGTAATTATGAATCAAACTTCTAGACAGACCGATTTTGATATTTTCCTAGCTAGGGCCTCTTCAGAAAGGAGACTCTTCTTTGACATGAGAAGCCTTCTACCTGAGAAGAGAATTATATCGCATGCCTGGTCATGCCGGTTTCCACATGTAAATGGGGGCTGGTTTGACAAGGCTGTGTGATTGATAGCGACATTGTCTCTTCCTCCTACCACTTAAAATAGAACTACCTATCCTTCCTGTCTGCTCAGGGAGCCCTAACAAGATTTAAAAAGATAAAATACCATTTGTTGATGGGTTAAGCTCGTTATGTTATGCGCATTGCTGAAAATCTAAGTAAATTTCACCTAATCCGTTCTGTGCCAGGCATCAGATTAGCTGTGGAATGGCCGCTGCGTGACAAATGGGTTTATAAGTCTTACTCCTACGGCATGATGGTAAACGGCTGGCTCGGTGGATGGAAGCTGGGTACCCCATTTTTCTCCCACAGTCCTAATCCATCATTTCCAGGCCTCATAATACATGTAAATACATTTTTCTCCACAGGAGATAAATAGGAGATTAATGCTAAAGTAACAGCGTTTCCCCCAAAACCTGCCATGAAACAGAAAAATCAATGGCTCCTTCCAATGCCCAACATATGTATGATGATGTTCATAGAAGATTATGAAATCGGACTGGCCGTATTCCATCTTGTGCATGCAATAATTTCATCTTGAATGGTCTGTAGAGATCTACTGAACGGCCACGTCTCAAAGATATTCACCAAACAAATTTTGAAATTTCTTTTTAGATTTTTTTTTGTGGATGTGGTGCTGGGGATTGAACCCAGGGACATTTGTCTCTGAGCTACACCCCAGCCCTATTTTTTGTTTGTTTGTTTTGAATGAAACAGAGTCTTGCTAGGTTGCTGAGGGTCTCACTAAATGGTTGAATTTAGCCATGAACCTGCGATCCTCGTCTCAACTTCCCAAGAACTGGGATTACAAGCATGTGCCACCACCATGCCTGGCTAAATCTGGAAATTTTTTAGGTCCTTATTTTTCAAATACCCTTCACTTATATTACAATAACAATATGGTTTTCTAGCGCATTCGTTCTATTACTTTAGTACAAGTGATTTTCTAGTGATGACAGTAGGCACAGTAAAACGACTTCCCACCTCAACATCCTTTTATTGATCATCACCCCATTTCCCTAGAGCCGCCGGCTCTATAATTCCATTTCAAAACCGACATTTCCAATCACGTTTCTTTAAATTATGGGTGATTTCATAGATAAGAAGTTTTCAGTTTTAAACGAACCCTTGGAAGATTATAATATTTTCCCAGAGGTTGGATTTTCCCGTAAATTGAGGCGAGATGGATGTTCCAGGTACGAATTTAAAAGTTTTCAATGGTAAAGGTGAATTTAGTGGGAAGGAAACCTCTGCGTCAGACAAGGAAGCCATTATAGTCATCGGCACACAAGGCCAGTCCTGAGAACATCAAGACATGCTTTGCACAGTGTGGGGAGACCGAGAAAGATCTTATTCCCATATGCTGAAATCTGCATTTTTCATTGTCTATTTAATGTCTGATGTGTGTTGGGAAGGAAGCACAAGGAATTATACCTGCCTGGTAATTGCTTTATGGACCAAGTATAAACACTCAAAGATAACGCGAGGGGTACGGGAAAGTAAATCACTTTCCACACCATAGGCTGTGAGGAACACGCCGTGAATGATTCTCTGTCCTATGGGGGATAAAAGTGCTTTTTCAAGAGCGCTTTCTTCTGTCTTTGGTGACGTGGAGCACACTTGCGTTGGCTTCCAGATACCTTCGTCAACCATCCTCTCCTCACTCGCAGAAACACAGCGGAGGAGAATACCATGCAAAGGAATTAAAAGATGCTTTGTGGCAGAGTCTCGGCCCTGGGGGAAGTTTAGAAATTGTGTCTCCTGGAAAAATATGTCCAGACCAACCACAGATCCATCCGTGTTATTGTCCAATGGGATACACACCAAGAGGTCAACTGAACACGATGGGAGATTTTCCAAAACTGCCTCAACTGTAGTTATTCTCCCTGTAGTTATGGCACCAGGGAAATTTTCAAGTCATGGATTCAAAAAGAAAAAAATACCTTTTGGGACTCTTTTTTTGTGGTGCTGAAGATTAAACCCAAGGACATTTTACCTCCAAGATATAACCCCAGCCCTTTTTTTTCTTATTTTGAAACAGGGTCTTGCTAGGTTGCTGAGGGCCTCACTAAGTTGCTGAGGCTGGCCTCCATCCTGTGATCCTCCTCTCTCAGCCTCCCAAGGTCTGGGATGACAGGCATGAGCCACCATGCCCAGTTAAAAAAAACAGCATGTGGGATTTTTTTGTGTGTGTGTGGGTGTGGTGCTGGGGATTGAACCCAGGGACATTCGTCTCTGAGCTACACCCCAGCCCTATTTTATTTTTTTGTTTTGAATGAAACAGAGTCTTGCTAGGTTGCTGAGGCTCTCACTAAATGGCTAGTTTTCCTGAAGCATGCCTAATGATGTACACCAAAGGCTAAAGGTAGAAATTAAAATGGTGAGAGAAAATATAGGACCCAGGCCGGCTGATCTCACATACCACAATATTCTCTAGTTCCATCCATTTTTCTGCAAGTGACATAATTTTCTTCTTTGTTATGGGTGGGTGAGTAAAACTTCATTGTGGGTGTATACCACATTTTCTTTCTCCATTCATCTGTTGACGGAAGGGGGTTGGGGGAGGGAGGTGGGGACGCTTGAAGAAGGAAACATTTCAAATAATTTTATGTCCCTCTATGAAGGCACCACTGCCAATCTCACTAACATGTACGGGGGAAACTGAGAGGAGAGTGGGGTGCGATGCGGAGGGGAACACCCAAGCGCTGTGTGCACAATATGTTTCTATCATTTTAAACCTCGCCATGAGCTATAATTAAAATTCACCCATATGAGTAAAAAAACTTAATTAAAAAAATCAATGATGATGTTGTAACAGTTATTCCATTGAAGAATATATCATCATACAGAGGTATCTGACAGAAGTAGACAAGCTACTGGCGTACACTTGCAGGAAAAAAAAATCAACCCGCAAATATTGTGTTTGGGAAATGACTGTTTATGCATAAGCACACGAGGGATAAAGACGGGAGTTATAGTTAATAAAATAAATAGAAATAAATAAAAGAGAAATAAAAGGGACCTTATGAAAATAAAAGACCACTAGAATCATGGAAGGGTATCAAAGGAGGTAAGAGGGGAAGTTCAGAGAATCAAACAGGACAAATCATGTTACGTGCATATATGAATGTACCACTATGAATCTTATTATCATGCACAATTACAATGCACCAATAAAAATTTCCCAAGCTGCACCTCCAACCCTTTTTATTTTTTGTTTTGAAGTAGGGTCTCGCTAGGCCGCTGAGTGTCTCTTTGTTAAGTTGCTGAGGCTGTCCTCCAACCTGCAATCCTCCTGTCTCAGCCTCCTGAGTACTGGGATGACAGGTGTGTGCCACCACGCCCAACTCTTTACTTTAAGTCATCATTAGATAACTTATAATACTGAGTACAAAGCTGGGCATGGTGGCGCACACTTGTAATCCCAGTCCTTGGGAGGCTGAGACCGAAGGACCCGGGTTCACGGCCAGCCTCAGCTACTTAGTGAGACCCTCTGCAACTTCGTGAGACCCTGTTTCAAAATAAAGATTAAAAAATAGGGCTGGTGGTGAAGCCCGGAGGTAGAATGCTCCTAGGTTCAACCCCCAGTACTGCAAAAAAAAAAAAAAACCTAGTACAATGTAAAGGCATTGCTTAGAAAATAATGACAAGAAAAATGTCCATACATGTTCAGTATAGATGCAATTAAGAAATATTTCTGATGAGAGATTGGTTGGATCTGTGGATGTGGAAGCCATGGAGATGTAGGGCCAATTATATTTACTTTAAAAGGTCCTCCCCCTACTATTTCCCTTCAGCTAACAGAAGGTAACTATTTTTAGCATTGGATGACTGGGTGTTATCATTTTTACTTTTACTTATAGTTTTATCACATACATATTTATCTATCTTCAATATGTCTTAAATCTATTTACATATTTCTTTATAGATATCTATATGTAAATATATTCCATTTTTTCACAGTTTTGATAGGTATATAAGTATGATCGCACTGGACAAATTCTTCTTTGACTTGCTTTTTGAAAATTTGTTATGTTTGATACGTTGATTCAGGTTTCACTTTCCAGCTATAATTTATCATTTATCATAACTCCATTGTGGAAATCCAGTCTATCCATAGACCATCTACCTAAGCAAGAACTGATATCGCTTTGTGATGTGATCGCAAGTGGTTCATTGTTGATTCGTTGCTAAAAGATCAACACGTGCTGTATTATAAGATACCCCTAACAGCTGAACACACACATTACTTATTTGAATCATGATGTTTTACTGTGATCTTCTTTCCCTAAATTTAAGACTTTCTGACCTAAAGTCAGAACAAATGGAAAATGTCTCAGTCCACATTCTCATTGCTGTCATCCAAAACGACTGGCTACACATCTTAGAGGAAGGAAGATTTATGTGCTCACAGTTTTTGGAGATTTCAGGGGTTCAGTCCAGTTCATCGACAGAGCTCGGGGCATGGCGCCGGGAAACAGAGAGAGGGAGAGAGCGAGGACTCTGCGCTCACATCATGGAGGCCGGAAGCAAGAGAGAGAGAGCAGGGGGAGGAGGGAACTTATATAATCCCTAAGGCCACGCCCCCAGCAACCGCTCCTTAGCAACCAAGCCCCGCCTCCAGCATGGCTGCCACGCCCCAGTAACCGCTCCTTAGCCACCAAGCCCCTCCTCCAACATAGCTGCCACGCCCCCAGCAACCACTCCTTAGCAACCAAGCCCCACCTCCAACATGGCTGCCACACCCCCAGCAACTGCTCCTTAGCCACCAAGCAAGAGAGCGAGGCCACCAGCAAGCAAGGGGATTCACAGACACGAGCACAGTCCCCGAGGCCACAGCCCAGGGACCCGCCTGCTCCAGCCACACCCCACCTGCCCAGGTCACCGCCCAGCACATCCACTACCATGGAGTCCATCATCCACTGATGAGACGACAACCACCATGGCTCAGTGACACCAACTATGAACGTGAATCCATGAGCTCTCAAGGGGATTATTCTTGGAACATTCTACATCTAACCATGACAGAGAGTTATCCGTATGTTGGTAACGGAGTGTCTATTCTGATTTTCAAAATTGCATTCCTAAAGTCAGATTTCCAAATGTACCCATTTGTACCATTTTCATTTAAATGGCATATGAGCCATTTTGATTTAAAGTTATACTCACAACATTAATGCAATGCCAGCAGCTATATTTACCTATGGCTATATTTGGCCATTTGCTATGAGCTATATTCTTCTCCTTCTATTATCCTACGAAATTTCATTGAAGAGCACGAGTTACTTCAGTGGTTTTGGCATTAGCGTAAAAACAATTCCCTGCAGTCAGATCCATCTTATAGTGCTCATATGCATAGACAATTATGTATTTTTTTCCTGCATTCCGAGGTTAATCATTACTCTTTTCTCAGGTTGAAGATGAAAAATAATAATCATCGGTGCAAGTAAATTGGCAAAACAAATATACATGTAGGGATATCTTGTTAGAATTGATAAGGGGGGAGGGAGAAAAAGAAAACGACGTCTATTTCTGATTTGTCCATTGTTTAGGAAATCATGGTTTGGGATGGCCGACTTGGATCTAATTACCCTAGAGCTTCCAGGCAGCACCCGGACCACAATTTGCATTAGAGGGCTTGATACATTCTTTTTTTTTTTTCAAATACAGTTCACAGATGCAGCATTGCCGTAGAATATTTAGAGCTCCCCAAGTTATCCCTAATGACTAATTATGATAGCAACTGTAAGGTAATAACATATTTTATCAAGGAATGCTAAAGGAGCTTAATGAGCCGGATAAGAGGAACCCGGCGTTGGACTCGCTCAGAAAACAAGATCATGGTACTGCTGTATTGGAGGAGGAAAATTTAAGATCCTTCATGAAAAGTGTTAATTCTGACTTCATGTAACCAGTAAGGATTGATTTAACGTTTCTCATGTTTCCCTGTTATGAATCTCTCGTTAATCACAAAGTCTCAAAATAATTGACTCTGGGCATCTAGGAAATTCAGAAAGTTGAACCCTTCAGGGCTGAGTAATATTCCAGTGTGGGTATAGACCTCAGTTTTGTAATCCATTCCTCTGCTGGGGGACACCTAGGCTGGTTCCAGAGCTTGCCTCTTGTGCCCTGTGCGGCTGTCAACATGTATATGCATGGATCTCTAGAATATCCTGACTTCAATTCCTTTGGAAAGATGCCCGGGAGCGGTCTAGCTGGGTCCTGTGGTGGGTCCCTTCTCAGTCTTCTGAGGAATCGCCATAGCAGCCGCACAAAATTATGTCATTTGCAGGAAAACGGCTGGAACTACAGAATATTTTGTTAAGTGAGACAAGACTGTCTGGGAAAGTCAAGGGAGCTGTGTTCTCTCATACATGCGAGCTAGAAACTGGGACTTCAGATATAGGAGGAGAGGCTCCAAGATGGAGGGAAGATGGGGGAGAACTCGGCTTGGTGAAGGAAACAGTTCAAATAATGCCGTGTACGTACACGGAATTATCGAGACCGACCCCAAGGGCATGCACAGGGAAGGAAGGGGAGGCAGTGCGGTGGGTCACAGAGGCAAACACACCAAGCGCTGTGTGCACGTCTGCTGGTAACACTCTACACCTCATTATGACATATAAATACAATGCACCAATAAAAATCTATGAAAAGGAAACGCCGTTGCTTGAAAACACATTTGGAATTTCATTTTCCAACCATTCTTCTCCAATACATGGTTAGCAACTCACCCCATCTGATGGTCTCTGCGGTCCACAATTCTCATGATCTTAACTGAGTATCTTCTTGTACTGTGTGGAGACATGGAGCTTAGAAAGGACAATAAGACTGCTTCTGGTGGTTGTTTTTTGGTTTTTGTTTTGTTTTACTTTTGGTGCTGGATGCTGAAACCAGGGGCATTCTACCTCTGAGCTACACCCCTAGCCCTATTTTATTTTTCATTTGAAAACAGGGTCTCACTAAGTTGCCAAGGGTCTCACTAAATAGCTGAGGCTGGCCGCGAACCTGCGATCCTCCTGTCTCAGCCTCCCAAGGTCTGGGATGACAAACATGAACCACCATGCCCAGCTTGATACGCTTTTGGATTGTGATAAAATGTTAACTTGTCTTTCCCTAAATAGTGGTTGCTTTAGAACCAAGGGTTGACCTTGAGCATGGCAGACACATTAAATTAACCCAACGGAACACTTGTATGAAGAGTTGCGTTCATAACACTGTGCTTCAAATATGTAGAGTCAAGAGAACAAAGCAGGAATCTTTTCCTAAGTTAAGAAGACTGAGAAAAGCTGGGTACGGTGAAGCACACCTGTAATCCCAGTACTTGGGAGGCTGAGACAGGAGGATCACAGGTTCAAGGACAGCCTCAGCAACTTAGTGAGGAGACCCCCAGCAACCTAGTGAGACCCTGTTTCAAAATAAAAAAAAATAAAATAGGGCTGGGGATGTAGCCTCAGCAACTAAGCAAAGAGACCCTCAGTAACTTAGTGAGACCCTGTTTCAAAATAAAAAATAAAGTAAGGCTGGGGCTATAGCTCAGGGGTAGAATGCCTCTGGGTTCCATCCCCAGCACTACCAAAAAAAAAAAAAAAAGAAAAGAAAAAACAGACTGAGCAATGAGACTGAACATTTTATATGTCAACAGGCTGCATAAATGAATATTCTAATTGTTCAATGTTTTTCAGACCAGGCTGGAATCTGAGTGTCGCTGCAATAGATAAGAATGTGCTTAGGGCAGGCTGCAAAACGCAGACAGTGATAATATGACATTTTACTATCTACTGAATCCTATCGAGCTAGGGTACCATTTCTTTCCTAAAAAAGATTTGTTGGGAAGAAAAAGAAACTCTTAGCACCATTTTGTAGGAGAGGAAAGTGGAAATCAAGAAAATTAGTGACGTGTTCCTGCTGAACAATGCGCGAGAAACAGAAATTCCAAGACCACCATCTCAGTTAAGGCGAGGCTTTAATACCGCGGGGCTACCGTCCACCAGCACAGGCTAGAACGGCAGTCCCTTGTGTAGCTCACAGCTCCCTTTTTATAGAACAAGCTGGGGGTACAGAAACAGATTTTTGCAGTTTGGGTTCGAATCAGCCAACCACAGAAAGTTTTCCCTTATTTAGAAGTACAGTGATTAGTTTAGGGTAGGGGGTTAAACACAGAGGTGGGGGTCGGATTTTAGGGCTGTCCAGGGCGGAGGTAAGGGCAGGAACTGATTTATTGGGTATTGTCCTCCTTAGGGGAATAAAGGCAGGAACTGGTTTATCAATAAAGGCAGGAACTGGTTTTTCCGTCCTTGGGGAACTAGTCTTGTCCTTGGGGCAATAAAGACAGGGAATTCAATTTTTAGGGTAGAAAATGAGGCTAAAAAAATTACTTTTTCGGGCACATTATCACAGTTCCGAGTTTCCATGGGTGGTCAGCGCCAAGGCCATGATTAGAACCCAAGGCTTGTCAGTCTTGGTGGGACACGTCTCCACCCTGGTGTTCCCTCCACCATGGAAAGGGGGAAACTTGTCTACACATGGTGCTGGCCGACTGAACTCCACACATTCAAGTCTCCCATCTGCAGGGCTTCCTAAGACTAGAAATGGAACAACATGACTCAACTAGAGTCTGAATAAAAATGATCCCCAGACTAATATCAACCACGAAATATCAAGATAACCACCAGAAACATGGACAATTCCAGGCAGATATACTAAAATAATGCCTTATGTTGGGTTTATTTATTCATTTATTTATACATGGTACTGGAGATAGAAAACAGGGTCTCACACATGGTAGGCAAGTACAATAGCACTTAGCTACACTACAACCCATTTTTTATTTTATTTTATTTTTTTGTGGTACCGGGGATTGAACCCAGGGGTGTTCTACCTCCGTGCTACACCCCCGGCCCTATTTTTTTATAGTTTATTTTGAAACCAGGTCTCACGAAGTTGCGGAGGGCCTCACTAGGTAGGTAGAGAGAGAGAGAGAGAGAGAGAGAGAGAGC
>PVJS01041280.1:0-18038 GCA_004027185.1 Glis glis
CAGCCCTATTTTTATACTTTATTTTGAAACCAGGTCTCACGAAGTTGCAGAGGGCCTCACTAAGTAGCTGAGGCTGGCCGCGAACCTGGATCCTCCAGTCTCAGCCTCCCAAGTACTGGGATTACAAGCGTGTGCCACCACACCCGGCTCCGCATGTTTCTTATTTCTGAGGATTGCTTTGACTATTCTGGGCCTTTTGTTTCTCCATATAAAATTAATGACTGATTTTTCTAGGTGTGT
This sequence comes from Glis glis, assembly GCA_004027185.1. Lineage (NCBI taxonomy): Eukaryota > Metazoa > Chordata > Mammalia > Rodentia > Gliridae > Glis > Glis glis. The sequence continues at coordinate 241 of PVJS01041280.1, forward strand.
AAAGAATGATATTGGTATTTTGATAGGGGTTGCATTGACCCTGTAGATCACTTTTGGTAGAATGGCCATTTTGATATTATTAATTCTGCCTATCCAAGAGCAGAGGAGATCTTTCCACCTTCTAAGATAGTCTTCAATTTCTTTCTTCAGTGTTTTATAATTTTGATTGCAGAGGTCTTTTACCTCTTTGGTTAGGTTTATTTCTAGGTATTTGATTGGTTTTGAGATTATTGTGAATGGAATTGTTTTCTGGATTTCTTTCTCAGTGGATTCATGGTTGGCATATAGGAAAGCTACCAATTTTTTTAGGTTGATTTTGTGTCCCGCTACTTGGCTGAGTTTGTTAATCAGCTCTAGTAGACTTTTAGTTGAGTTTTTTGGGTCTTCTAGATATAGGATCATATCATCTGCAAATAAAGATAATTTTAATTCTTTTTTTTTTCCTATTTGAATTCCGTTGATATCCTTCTCTTGTCTTACTGCTCTGGCAAGAGTCTCGAGAACTATATTGAAAAGGAGAGGTGATAATGTCTTGTTCCTAATTTTAAAGGGAATTATCTTTTTTTCCCATTTGATATGATGTTGGCTTTGGGTTTATTATATATTGTCAAACATCAATAAATCTTGGCAAGGATGTGGGGAAATAGGAACTCTTCTGCACTGTTGATGGAAGTGCAAACTAGTTCAACCACTATGGAGATCAGTGTGTAGATTCCTTAGAAAACTGGGAATGGATCCACCATATGATCCAGCCATACCACTAATGGGTATCATTCCAAAGGGACTGAAGTCAGAGAACTACAGTAATATATGCATACCCTTATTCATAGCAGCACAATAGCCAAATTATGGAACCAACCTAGGTGTCTATCAACAGATGAATGGATCACAAAACTCTGGGAAATACACACAATGGAATTCTACTCAGCAATAAAGAAGAACAAAATAATATCATTTACAAGAAAATGGAAGGACCTGGAGAACATTATGTTAAATGAGATCAGCCAATCACAGAAAGAAAAGGGTCACAGAAAGAAAAAGCTAATATGCACAAGCTAAGGAGTGGTTGGGATACAAGAGGGACTGCAGTCAATGTTGAAGAAGCCTCAGTGGAGCCAGGGAAGTCGTCTAAGGGAAGGGGATGGGGAAGAACGAAGTTCATTAATGGAATTACTATCATCGACCATGTGTACATATGAGAATATACCTACGTCAATCTCAGTACTCTGTATTGGGAGGGGGGAAGGGGAGGCAGAGGGGTCACCAAGTGCTGTGTGTATGTATGTTACTGTCAACTTGATTTTCATTGTGATGTGAGACTATAAAGCACCAATAAAAGCATATTAAAAAAAGAAATGCCCTTTTGTCTATGAATTTTGGACATTTCTGAAATTGATCAGTAATACCTGATAAAATGTAAATATTAAATAACTTTTTTCTTAGCTCAACTCTATCAAGCATAGAAGCTAATGCTTTGAAATGTTTTCATATTCTTCTCATTAAAATGGTTAGAAAATTAAAAAAAAGAAAAAAAAAGAAGAAATAGAAGGGAAGGGGGTTCCAGAAAGTAAAAATGAAGACTCTTCTTTCACACACTCCAGTTAAAGAACTTGTCCAGGATCACAAACCAGTAGCAAGCCCCTGCCTCCTGATCCTAATTCCCAGCTATTTACCAGGTCACATTCTCACATAAAGCTGCATTATTAAATCCTAATCCTGAAGAGTCCTAAATTTTCTCAACCTCATACACAACTTAAATATCCCTTATAGAACCTGGCCTGCATTCAGGCCTCCTTAAAATTAGATTATTAAAAGTAATGACTTTGAGTGAGTGAGGGTAGAAAGTAGGTAAAAATGGAAACAAGATTATAGAAGTAGCGTTTCTGTGCATACATGAGGGGAGGGGTAAGGTTTTTTTTCTGTTTGCTTTTGACCACTGGATACATGGAGCATCTAGTTCTGTTTACATATCAGTAGTTAGAATTGACTACTTTCCTAAATATATTTTTTATAATTTAGGGCCTTCAATAATTTTAATGCAAACATGTTTTTAAAAATGTGTATGTGTGGGCGGGGCGTGGTGGCGCACGCTTGTAATCCCAGTACTTTGGGAGGCGGAGACCGGAGGATCCGGGTTCTCGGCCAGCCTCAGCTTGTGCTCTCTCTCTCTTTCTCTCTCTCTCTCTCTCTCTCTCCTTAGTGAGGTCCTCCGCAACTTCGTGAGACCCGGTTTCAAAAATAAAGTATAAAAAAATAGGGCCGGGGGCGTAGCTCGGAGGTAGAACGCCCCTGGGTTCAATCCCCGGTACCGCAAAAATAAAAAATGTGTATGTGTGTGTACATATTCACTTATTCAACAGCTAATTCTTGGAAATCTGTACAAGCCTTGAACAGAAGGTGGGTGGACAGTTGAACCAAGAGCCTCAACTCTTCTGTTTTACCTCCAAAGTGTCACAGATTGATTGCCACTGTCACCCTACCATGGTTTTCAGAGGACTTGCACATACATTACCAAACTCAAGCCTCGAAACAATCTTCATTGGACAGAAAGGCATTATTCCCCCATTTTTTCCAAACCAATCATAATGAGGCTTAGTGACCTTCCCAACAGCTACTGACCAGTAGCTAGGGTGACTCCTCTCGGTGCTGTGTTCTTTCCAAACAAGAGAACTCTTTACTGACACCTGGAAAATGTGGAAATAAATTATCAGGAAAGCCAATCTGCTGCCTGAACAAAAGGCAACTATAAATTAATAAGACCCATTTAGATATATGTCTTTTGGAATAAATTTATGGTCACTTCTTGTAGTCAGTTATAAGAAGGTGTTTGTGTTTTTGCTACAGTCTTGCATTTGAATATGTATTTTTTAACATGCAAGACCTTAAAATGTGAAGTTGTAACAGAGTCCCAATAAGAGCACATAAAGAGCTGGGCGTGGTATCGCACACTTGTAATCCCAGTACTTGGGAGGCAGAGACCGGAGGATCCAGGTTCGCGGCCAGCCTCAGCTACTTAGTGAGGCCCTCCGCAACTTTGTGAGACCCGGTTTCAGAATAAAGTATAAAAAAAAAAATAGGGCCAGGGGTGTAGCTCGGAGGTAAAACGCCCCTGGGTTCAATCCCCAGTACTGCAAAAAAAAAAAAAGAGCACATAAAAATATGTTTTGTAGACAGAGGAAGGAGGTATGCAGAAAACGCAAGAGTTCCTTTTCCAAAAGCCTTTTTATGAACCAAGGAAAACAAAATAATTTCATTCATTGTATTTTTAAGCCAAGTGGTTTATTGTTCAAATGTGAATAAATTGCATTTTCTATTAATGGGCAATAAATTACCATTTAATTTAAAACTTGATTAGATCAACTCATCAACTTGGAAGTACCACAGAACAGTTCATAAAGTGCAAACCTGACTTAAAACTCTGCACTGACGCCCGCATCCACTATCACAGAGTCCACTGACTTTCCTGTGCACTTAGAATAATTCCCATAAATCTCCTGTGCACTCTGATACCACAGGAAACTCAAATGAATTCAGTTGCCTTGGAAATGACAACAGAAATAAGAAACTTGGTTGATGTCTAAAACAAAGGCCAAGCAACTCAACATGACGGACAAGACCTGGACCTCCTGCTCATTTCTTTTTTCTTTTTTTTCTTCTTTTTTTTTTTGGTACTGGGGATTGAACCCAGACACTACCTGTGAGCTACACCATCAGCCCTTTTTTATTTTTTGTATTTGAAACAGGGACTCACTAGGGTTGCTGAGTCTCACTATATTGCTGAGGCTGGCCTCAAACTTGCAATCCTCCTATCTCAGCCTCCCAAGTACTGGGATTATAGTTGTGTGTCACCCCGGAGAATTTATTCCTATTTCTTCTCCAGTTTCATTGACTTTCTGTGGAAATCCACTGTTCTCCTTGCAGCAAGACCACACATCACTGCCCTCCAAGGACCACTGGTGCATCCAGGCGTGAGTTGTTCTCTTACTAGAACACATCTTTTCCCTGATGCCTTTGCTGGGTATTGCCAATGGGGTTTCATCTCCAGTGTCACATGCACTAAGACTCCTTTCCTAATTATTGTGCTGGGTGAGTGACACCTTACTGTGTCCTCCTAGGCTCCTATACCCAATGTCTATCAAGAAACTTAGCACATGATGTTGAAACTGGCATGCCTGGATCAGGTGAGCTCAAGAAAGTTAGACATGATGTCATACACGTCTTTGTACACTCAGCAACTACCACTGATTTCACATACAGTAGGAGGGGGAAATGCTGCCCTGATCTGGATCAGATGCCAATAGAAAGGTTAAAAAGTAATCAATCATCTAATATCCTCAATCTACCAATCAACATGCATTAGCATTTCTTCTGTCCCTGAGAAAGTTCTAATAAACCTATGCTTATGCTCAATACCACGGAATATTCTCAAGTGTAATATAATGTTTTTAAAAGTTCTATGCTGAGCTGGGTGTGGTGGTGCATGCTTGTAATCCCAGTAATTGGGAGGCTGAGACAGGAGGATCGCAGGTTCATGGCCAGCCTCAGCTATTTAGTGAGGCCCTCCACAACTTAGTGATACCCTGTTTCAAAATAAAGGATAAAAAATTAGGGCCGGGGGTGTAGCTCAGAGGTAGACTGCCCCTGAGTTCAATCCCCAGTACACACACGCACACACAAAAAAAGTTCTAAATGCCCAAAAAGAATAGGGAATTTATGGAAGGAATCTAAGAAAATTTCACTATTCCTTCTACATTTTCCCATGATCACAGCTTTTCTTTTTCTTTTCATTCTTTCTTCCCTTTCTCACACTCTCCCTTTCCTTTTTCTCTGCTTCCCTTTTTCCCTCTCTTCTGCCTGATCATCCAGCAAATGGCACTACCTGAACTCAACATTCAACCCTTAAGCCCATGGCTGATGGCACCTCCCTCTGCCTCTGAAAGCCAGGGGTCAAGGATGGGCGGTCCATCCAGGCAGCCACTTTGGATGCCACTCCTCATGTGACAGTGCCTTCTGAGCAGCTTTATTTACATAAAACCACAATCTTAAAATGTGGATGCAATCTTCCTTTTATGAATTTTGCTCTTTTTATTGAGGCAAATTAACCAGAAGGTTGAAGCTGATTTGCATAACACTTTGCATCCCCATTCATCTGAGGGTAAAAAAAAGCCTTCAAAAGGATTCTAAAATGTGTATATATGAGCCTTATTGCCTGTGAGCCTGGTATTATCTTGACCACTCTTTCCTTCACAATTTTAATTGTTTTCTGAGAGAAAAACATTCCTAGATTCATAAAAACTCACAGTATCACCGGGGCCGAGTCTAAGCATCTAACTGTAAGGATTCACAGCTCCATGTGGTTTTTCATGCCACTAAGTGAATCCAGCCCTTTTCTTCATCGTCCATATTTTTGTCATCTAAAAGCTTCAAACAGCCAGGCATGGTGGCAAATGCCTGTAAGCCCAGTACTTTGGAGGCTTAGACAGGAGGATCACAAGTTCGAAACTAACTTCAGCAATTTAGCAAGACTCTCAGCAACCTAGTGAGACCTTGTTTCAAAATAAAAGTAAATAAAAAGGGCTGGGGATGTAGCTTAGAGGTAGAATGCCCCTGGGTTCAACCCCTAGTACCAAAATAAATAAATACATACATAAATAATAAAAGCTTCAAATAGCTCTTTGTTCAACAGCAAACCCAATATGAAGCCCAGCAGTGCTGATGTTAACAGTTTCAGGAGCCCCTGCAGACATGAGGCAGAGAGACAGGAGCCACCTCAGACCTGGCTGACTCCAGGAGGGAGATGGAGCAGGACACCTTTGGCATCTTTGGATTCGGCCAATCAGGTCTAGGTAAGGTCAGGACCTCTTACCCCCGCTTTCCGTGTGCCTGACGTTAGAGGCGCTGTTGAACACCTTTACCCTTCACTTGCTGTGCCTCCAACTTTGGGGCTTGTATTTCTTGAGATTAGTGTAACTATTCCGAATAGGAATGGTAGTCTGGCTGGCTTCTTGAGACTGGAGGCCATTGTGGAGAACCTCACGGCACGACGCCCTCTGTCTATGCAGCCCAGGAACTATGATTTTGGCATTTATCCTATTAAATAAATCACTGCAGTGATACCAGATCATTCCACACAAAAATCATTTAACCACTTTAGAAAGCTGTAACCATTAAATGCACAAAATAATTGCCATTATTTCAATTCACTTTGTCCTATAGAGAGTCATAACTTAGCAGGGAGAGGTAAAGTATTTATTATTATAATTATCATAATAACAGTCTAATTTTAATAATAACTAGCAGAGCACAGACTAGGTAAACTAAGTCCCTTATTAAAGGCTTTTTATATATATTATATATGTATTTATATATATTATCTCACTTAATTTTCAAAATAAGCTTACAAAGTAGATATTATTATTCCTGTTTAAAAGCAAAACAAAAGCCCTAAAGCTCAGAAAGGCTAAGCTTTTTGTGTGTGTCTGAGTTCACACAGCTTTTAAGCTGGAGTATCTAGATCTAATTTCTGGTTTGTCTGACTCCAAAACTCGCCTCTTCGTCATTAGGCAACTGCCCTCAAATTTGCCAAACAGCATACTCTATTTTCTTTTTAAATGAGCTGCTTCTTTTTTAAAATATTTATTCCACACATAGTGGACAGTGACTTTCTACTCTCAGTGGGTAAGCAAGCTAAGCGTTTAATATTTTCCAAGTTTCCAACACCTTTTGCCAAACAACCTGCAAAACAAAATGGGTTGATCCAGAAGAATCTCGAGGTTGCATATTGCTCTGGAAATAAAACCTTTTACTTCTAAGTAAAATATTATATTTCCAAATTTCATATGATCCAGAAGGTTATCCTAGTAGAAAGAAATGGCTAATGGAATATCATCGCCCATGCGCTTCATACCCTCGTGGCAATTTCAGCAATGGGGATTGCTTTGGGGGTGAAAGGAAAGGTCTTCCTTCTTGGCGTGTTCCCGTGGTAGGTTCCCTTTCCCATCCTGAGGAGACATCCTTGGTCCCCCTTCCTCCTGAGCAGTTGTCTCACTGTGAGTGTGAATTTGCCGTCTGACTGTGTGATAGTATCTTTTCATCATTTAATCCCAAGGTTTACCTTGGTGCTGGCACATAGTAGGCATGTTCAATAAACATTAAACAAAGGCAGATCCAGCCCCAGAGGCTTGTTTTCTATATGGACAAACTGTCTGAGGGTGAAATGCACTTGGGGATATTAACATTTAGAAAATGTGCAACAGGATCACATCCTGTTACAAAGATACAAATTTCTCTCTGTGTATTTTTCTATTTCCTGTGGGAAATCTGTCTCCTCTCCCACCACTCTTAGCATCTACAACCTCCCCCCTGCATGCAGCCACAGCAGCCCTGTCTTTTAAACTCTTAACATTTCCTTTATTTACAATCAAATTTGTTTGCAAGGCCCCACACCTTCTGGCTTCCAGCTGGTAGTAGGTGCAAACAGAAGCAAGACAAACACATATTGCACTGTCTTAGGAAACAGCCTCACTTCCAGGTGGTTGAAAGGACTCCCTGGGGCATCTGGAACTCTGGTGGGGGTCCGTCCCAGTGTTCAAGGCAAGCCTGCTTGTGAGTTCCCTTTCCTCTGTGCTGTGGGCAGTTGGGAGGTGAGAGTTCAGAAGTGTCGTTCCAGAAGCCGGGCGTGGTGGCACATGCTTGTAATCCCAGTACTTGGGAGGCTGAGACCTGAGGATCTGGGTTCGCGGCCAGCCTCAGCTACTTAGTGAGGCCCTCCACAACTTAGTGAGACCCTGTTTCAAAATAAAGAATAAAAAAAGGGCTGGGGGTGTAGCTTGGAGGTAGAATACCCCTGGGTTCAATCCCCAGTACCGCAAAAAAAAAAAAAAAAGTGTGGTTCTAGTTGTCCAGGGGGCTGCATCCAGGTGTGTGCAGCATTGAAACTTTTATATTTTTTTTGGTACTGGGGATTCTCCCAAAGAGCTACATCCCTAGCCTGATTTGATTTTTTATTTTGAAACAGGGTCTTGCTAAGTTGCTGAGGCTGGCCTGGGACCTGCAATCCTCCTGTCTCAGCCTCCCAAGTACTAGGGTTACAGGCACGTGACACCGTGCGTGGCTCTGGAAACATTTTTAGCTCTGGACTTCACTAAGGCTGCCATGACCATACTTCAGATTTCCACACCTATTTCCTAAAAAGCATTTTCCCCCTGGACGAATGGGGAGCATCCAGCTTGCTCTAGCTGTTCTCCTGTACCACAAAGCCGCAGACCATCTGTGGAGCCTGCCCTTTGAAAGTCCATGTGCTTAGGGCAGAACTCCTGTCCAGCCCTGGGGGACCTGGTGGAGTGGAGCTTGGTCTCTGCTGATTGCCTTCCTCACAGATTTCTCCAGCTACCATGTGGTACCCATGGAGGATGCAGCATGCCAACACTTCCACTACAATCTTTTCCTCTCAATGATCCATAACATTAGCACGAATAATCATCTGGCCTTAACACTGGCAGAAAGAAAAGGATGTAGCATAGTTAACAAGAAAGTAAGGTGTGCGAGCAGTCGGGTATTAGCTAATTATTTTCTGACTTAAAGAACCACATAGACTGTGCCAATACTTTCTCAAACCTCATGCGTGCCTTTAAAGCTCTTCTAAGTGGAAAAGGACCCGGATCAGAAAGAAAGATAATGAAATACCCAAGAAGTGAAGGGGCTTAAAAAATAAATTGGGTGTTTTGCTGGAGCTCCTTTCTGCTAAGAAATTATGAAAGTTTCATAAGGCTTTACACAACATTTCCCGTTTTCTTAATTCTTCCAAAATTATTTTATCTGAAGTTCAGTTTTAAACATTGGCAAATCAAGGAAGAAGGAAGTCTATTTCCTTATGGCACCTCTCAATAAGAGAGACCCAGGATGGAAACCCAGAATCTTCATTCCCAGCACCATGGGGGGGAATGTACAGGATCTCTGCAAAACTTCAAAGGAAGCCCCTCCCTGCACACACCTCCCGTGTGTAGGTGTTGCTTCATCCTGCTCCCACCAAGGTGGGTTTGTAGGTGAGTATAATTGTGCTTTTGTCTTGGACTTGGCTCACCCCACTACACTCAACTCTGAGATCCCCTGGCTTGAAGCCCAGGGTGGGGCTTTGCCCTCGGTACTGTAAATAATGGTAATTACCTTTACAAACTTTAAAAAAAAAAGGTTTTCTTTTTCCCCAAGGCCAAGAAATATCCAAAGTCTAGAGCATGCTATAACCCCTTGTTCACCAATCTATTCCAACGGGGGTGGGGATGAAGAAAGGTCTCCCTCGTGGAATGACCTGATAGAAGAAAATCACCAGCTCTCAGCTTCCTCGTGGGTCCCTCTGGGCCTGTGATTCTCCCCTTCAGTGTTCCCTGTAAGGGTGACATCCATACAAATGAAAGGGTGAATATTACAGTCAAATGTCAAAGCCACTCTCACGCTGTGCACACATATAGGTGAGTACTGTTGAACCAGAAATGAGTTCCAGGGGCGGCTCTAGGCTCCGATGGGAGGAGGCTTGCCGCCTGGCTTGGGCTGTAGGGTTTCCAAGGCTTGACTCCCTACTGTATCTTTTTCACAGCACCTATTATTCTGGTTAAGTTGTCTTGCATCCAAGCTGGGCCTCATTAGATTATTGCCATGGTGCCAAGGCTATGATTCCCACATAATCTTGGTATTTTATGTCATGTACGATCACTAGCAGCTGGTATCTATGTCTAAGATCAAAACAATTAATGAAAATTTTAAAATGTTCAGTTCAATAGCTTTTGGCTATATAGATATATCAAAGCTCATTCAAAAGGTTTGATTAATGATTGAGATAGATTGCTTTCCAGGCCACAGAGTTCCTTTGATTATTTTACTTCCAGATTAACTGGTTTGAGTGTAGAGACCTTAACATCTGGACAGATGCCTGCCACCCAGCACAAACTCGTTTCAAAAGCCACATCAAGGCCAAAGACACACAGTGGTCAGCTCCGTGGGCACATGTGATCACTGGCAATTTACTGAACCTCTTGAGGGAAGCGTCAAAGCTGTCTGCACGCCGTTTTCTCCATTCCGAAGTCAAGCTACTGCTTCACGGCTGTGAGAGCTCTGGAGGTCACGCTGCGTGCGCGTGCTGTGGTATACTCCCCGCACCGAATCATCAAGAATGTTCCTGTGTGAGGTTCCTTGTGCTAAGAGGAGATGCTTTAGAATGTACCTACCAGAATGAGAAGCCACCTGACCCATGCTACTAACACTTCATTAACAAGCTCTTTCGGGGGCTCAGGACCCTGCTGAGGATGCCAGAACTCAGGGAAAGCCGAGGAGTCCAGCCCACAGCTCTGGAGCCTTCCCCTGCAGCACCAACTTGTAATTGGCAGCAACAAACTTCCCTCCTCTCCCCAGGAGGGCTCACTGTTTAGAAGGGAATTCCTCCCTTGCACTTGGCCTCTTTCCAAACGTTTAACTCTTGCTGCAGTTCTGAGAGCAATACACACAATGTCGGTGATTTTTGCTTTGTTGTTTGCTGAGAATTGCTCTTATCCTAAGGTGACCCTTCAGTCCATCCCCTCGTACACCCTCCCTGGAGACTCCAGAGGCGTCTGGACTCCACCCAAATTCAGCCAGTCTGGGAGGGGGGGGAACCTCTCCAAATGACTAATGTCCTTGCACACAACTATGAAAATAAGCCCAGGTGAGAGATAGTGGGGACCCTTGGGGGGCCACAGGCGAATCAGCACAGACCCAGTGAGGCTGCCCAGCTCCCCCTCTATGGAAGTTTTCAGCCTGGGCTGCATGGTGGTGTTTGCTCTCTCTGCTACTTGCTTTTCCTCTAAAATAACTTGTTTGATGGTTATGGGGGGAAAAAAAGGCTGAAAGCCAACAGGAATTGGTTTTCTAGGTCAGGTAGCACAAAACATACTGAGGACCCAGAGAGCCCAACACATTCCTGTTCCAAGGGAGCCCCCACCACATGCCCTCTCCGTCTGGGATGAAAGAGAGAGAGAGAGAAAGGAGAAAGAGAGAGAGAGAGAGAGAGAGAAAGGAAGGAAGGAAGGAAGGAAGGAGAGAGGGAGGGAGAGAGAGAGAGAAAAAGAAAGAAGAAAGAAAGAAAGGAGGGAGTGAGGGAGGGGGAGAGAGAGAGAGAAAGAAGAAAGAAAGAAAAAGAAAGAAAGAGAAAGAAAGAAAGAAGAAAGAAGGAAGGGAGGGAGGAAGGAAGGAAGGAAGGAAGGAAGGAAGGAAGGAAGGAAGGAAGGAAGGGGAAAGAGGAAAAAGTTCCCTGCATCGGCAGCAAAGCTGGAGAGGCCTGGGATACTTTTTTAAAAACTCTTTCTCTGAATTCTAGTTCCTTCTTTCGATGCAGGTCACACTGGTTCAAAGGATCGTTCCCAGACATTTGGACTGAGTTGCTCTGGAAGCTGCAGAGCGGGAGGAATTGTCTGAACCACAGCACTTGACGCTCTGGTTCATCTAGGAGAGAAAAGGGTTAAGTCGGCCGGGTGAGACATTGTCAATCACCAGCCTCGGCCACCGGGCCACCGAGATGAAAAACAAGCTGCACCTGTAGCGGCACTTGAAGAGCGCCTGGCCAGCTAGCTTTCTCTGGTGCTTTGTTCCGCCAGCTGCCTCTGCGCTCTGGATGCAGGTGGAAGCGTGGACTTTGCTATCTATAAAAAAATTTAATGGTGAAGATCAACTTCCGCTTCACCTCCCCAGGGATCAAAGTTTTGGGCTTTTTTTTTTCTTTTCCTTTTCCTGAAAAACTGCTAGAGCAAAGCTCAGAAAATGGGTAGGTTGTTGAGGCTCCTGGTCCCCTACACACAAGTAGCAGGAGATCTGTAATGGATTCTTTTTTTTTTTCTTCCCACTTGAAGGAAATAAAGGAAGGCTTGGAGATGTGTGCCTTTAGAAAGGGGAAGCCAAGCATTTGCTGGAAGGAGGGCAGAGAGGACTGCTGGGACCCTCAGCTGCCTTCCTAAGGCTGCTGTGCGCGGGGCGGGTAGTGGTGATGGTGATGTGAGGACAGGCTCTGTGCCTGCAAGTGTGAACCATGTGCTCACCGACCGCGTCCGTGGAAGGCCGGGATCACAGACTTCACATCTGGCCAGATTACTTTCCATTACATGACCAGTGACCAATAAAATGTACGGGTGGGAAAGAAGTTGAAAAATTTGATGCTCTGGATTGACAAGAAATATGATTTGTTTGTTTGTTGTGTGTGTGTGGTACTGGGGATGGAATCCAGGGGCATTCTACCTGACCTACACCCCTAGCCCAATTTTATTCTTTTATTTTGAAACAGGGTCTCACTAAGTTGCTGAGGGTCTTGCTAAATTGCTGAGGCCGTCCTCAAACCTGCGATCCTCCTGTCTCAGTCTCCCAAGTACTGGGATTACAAGTGTGCACCACAACGCCTGGATAAGAAACATGTTTTGCCAATGATGTTATCAAAGTTCTTGTATTAATAAACAGATATTATCTACCACACGCCGGGCACTAAATTATTTATTGGATATACAGGGGTTATGGCCTAAATTGCGTCCCCTGAAATCCATACAGTGAAGCATCTGGGAATGTGACAATTTTTAGCAATAGGCCTTTTCTGAAGGTGATTTATTTTATTTATTTAGTTAGTTTTGGGGGGTATTGAGAATTGAACCCAGGGGTGTTCTGCCTCTGAGCCACACTCCCAGTCTCTCTTTTTTTTTTTTTTTTGAAACAGGGCTTCACTAAGTTGCTGAGGGTCTCACTAGGTTGCTGAGGCTGGCCTTGAACCTGCAATCCTCCTGTCTCAGCCTCCTAAGTTCTGAGTTTACAAGGCTGTACCACCACACCTGGCTGAGGTGATTAGTTTCTAAATGAGGCCGGTAGGGTGGGTCCAAATCCAGCTGATGGTGCCCTTCTTTTTTTTTTTTTTTTCGGTACCTGGGATTGAACCCAGGGGCGTTCTACCTCTGAGCTACACCCCCGGCCCTATTTTTTATACTTTATTTTGAAACCGGGTCTCACTAAGTTGTGGAGGGCCTCACTAAGTAGCTGAGGCTGGCCGCGAACCCGGATCCTCTGGTCTCCGCCTCCCAAGTACTGGGATTACAAGCGTGCGCCACCACACCCGGCTTGATGGTGTCCTTCTAAGAAAAGGAAATGTGAACACAGAGAGCCCCGGGGTCTCACGCACAGAGGAAAGGCCATGTAAGGACACAGCAAGAAGGCAGTCATTTGCAAGCCACAGCCCGAGGCCTCTGAACAAAACAAGCCTGCACTTCCAGCTCCCGGAATTGAGAAAATCAGTGTCCGCTGCTCAGGCCACTGCGATTGTGGTATTTTGTACAGCAACCCTGGTAGACTAATACAGCAGTGAGTCCTCACTAAATGTACAATCTATCAAAGAATGCAAGCCAGGCGTGGTGGCGCACACTTGTAATCCCAGTACTTTGGGAGGCGGAGACCGGAGGATCCGGGTTCGTGGCCAGCCTCAGCTCTCTCATTCTCTGTCTCTCTGTCTGTCTGTCTGTCTCCCTCTCTCTACTTAGTGAGGCCCTCCGCAACTTCGTGAGACACGGTTTCAAAATAAAGTATAAAAAATAGGGCCGGGGGTGTAGCGCCGAGGTAGAATGCCCCTGCGTTCAATCCCCGGTACTGCAAAAAAAAAAAAAAAAAAAAGAACGCAAAATCTCATGCCCACTGCGGCAAAGGAGAGAGGGAGGTGACTAGCGACACTCCCAAACATTGCCCAGACAGCCAGCGTCAACAAGAGAGCCAGGACCAGGAATTCCAGCCAACCTTAGGATGCATTTCATATGGTGCATGTGGCTTGAATCAAGGGTTAAGCAGTATTATCACTCAGCTTCAACATGAGAAAGCAAGAAATCCTGCACTGATCATGTGGCAGGGGAGGAAGGAAATCTAGCAGATCTGACCTAAAAGGTTCAATGGGAAAGAACTGTGTGGCTGGTGAAATAGGCGTCACGTCACGTGCGAACCCTTCACACAAGTGTGGGCTTCAGCATTACCAGTAGAAGCAAAGCAAAGCTGTGTATTTTTATAATCACTATACAGGTGCCTATTTTAGATTGTTTTCTTGAAAGTTGTTAGCTATTTCTTTTTAACCTCACTGCCCCATAGCCTCATTGCATCAAAGGAAGCATATCATAAGATAAAAATACAGAAGTTGCCAGTCGGTGTTCAACAGGTTAAGACAGAGCTGGAAATAGCCCGTAGGCATGTCATATGGTTGGCTGACTATTTAATCCTCTCATCGGTAGGAGAAATTGAAGTGCTCTAGTCTGAATATCCAACTGTCCATGAAGCTTTACTGTCCTTGGGATTTTTCAGCGTGGACAACTAGGGGAACTGAGCTTTGCATTCCCAAAGAAAAGTACAAATCTCTTGCATGCCAACTAGATAAAACTGTGATACGGTGTGTGATTCCTGTTGTGTGGATGGTATTGCTCATTGTACGATACAGATATTGTGATTCTGCCCAGACAGGCAAGGACCCCGGTATTCAGAGAAATGGAGATGAGCAGGGTCTCAAATAAAGGAAGTCACTTACTGGGACTGTTATAAAAACTCCACCGCACCCCTGAGGGCTGTGTATAGAACTCAGGCTGGGACCGGGGAAGAGCATGGAGCAGAATGGTCCTATGCAGGAGGAAGTGTTAAAATCTCATTCTTGGAGCTGAGCATGGTAGTGCACACCTGTAATCCTAGTACTTGAGAGGCTGAGACAGGAGGATTGCAGGTTTGAGGCCAGCGTCAGCAATTTAGCAAGACTCTCAGGAACCTAGCGAGACCCTATTTCAAAACAAAAAATTGTAAAAAGGGCTGGGGGTGTAACTCAGAGGTAGAATATCCCTGAGTTTAATCCTCAGTACCAAAAAAAACCTCTCATTCTTGATGGGGTTGCCAGATAAAATACGAGTCTCAGTCAAATTAAAAATTCAGATAAACAACAAGTCGTTTTCAGTATAAGTATGCCCCATGCAACATTTGAAACATACAATATTTGGTACATATTATGCTAAAGAATTCTGTGTTATGTATATGAAATTCTAATTTAACTGATGCCCTGTATTTTTGTTTGCTAAATCTAGCAATGCCATCTGAATGGTACATACCATTCTCAGTGTGGAAGGGAAGTACGATTTGTTCCCTGTTTGTGGAGATGGGCCTGGAGCTGAGTCGTGTTGTGAGAACCTGTCCCCGTCTTTGTCTTCCAGGGCTGGAACTGAGCAATTCTTCGGTATGGTATGTGGTCCCAAAGCCAGCAGGTTACAGAAAGATCAGAAAACTGTATGGCAGAAACCTGACAGTGTTCAAGTGTGCATTCTCTTGGCTCGCTAGTGTTTTCTACTCCCTTAGCATTTAATGAAGTCCCCCTGGAATTCCCAGGTTATCTCAGCTGGGCTAAGGTGACAAAGACAAGGAAAGGATTTCTGGCCATACTTTGATGGGGGCCTTAAAATCGAATCACAGCCCCCCCCCCAAGGGACAGCAAGTGTTGAAATCAAGGAGACAAGGTTGAAGCTATGTGACCAGCTACCTCTGCCCACCTGGGAGGCTCTGGGACTTGTTTTATGGAGGGAGCAAATACCTCCCCTAAGTGGGAAGGGATCCCATACATACAAGGGCTTCCTAGTGCTGCCATAGCCAGTACCTTCATCTTCATCCAAGGAATTCCTTAATTCATTGATCAGAATTTAGAGTGGACCTGCCATATGCAAAACACCATATCAATGCCGGGAACACAAAAACCCACAGGTGTCGCCTTCGCCCAGGGAGCGTGTGGTCTTGTGGGGGATCCCGATGCTGCTCCTCTTGAAGTCAGCCCTGGGCCCGGGCCTTGCTGTCCAGACCCATCTCCATTGCCCCGCAGAGGCTCCTTCAGTTGCTACCTGCCATTCTTCAGTATGGGCAACTGCTGTGGTCTGAATGTTTGTGTTCCCACCAATCAGAGGCAGAAATCTTAACTCCTGAGGGATGGTATCAGGAGGTGGATACCAGTCTGGGGGAGGTGGTGAGGTCATAGGAGTAGAGCCTTCTTGAAAGCAGTGAATGCCCTTATAAAGGAACCTCAAGGGGAAAGAGTATAGCTCAGTGGTAGAGCACTTGCCTAGTATGTGTGAGGCCCTGGGTTCAATCCCCAGAACTGCAAACAGAAACAAATAAAATAAAAGAGGCCTGAGAAAGACCCTTATCCCATTCTACCACATGAGGACCCAAGAAGGTACCGGCTATGAATTAGGAACATGAGCTCTGTCAGAGCCTTGATTTTGGACTTTTCAATCTCCAGAACCATTAGAAAAAACTTTCTATACAAGCAGGGTGTGGTGGCGCAGGCCTGTAATCCCAGTACTTAGGAGGCTGAGACAGGAGGATCGCAGGTTCCAGGACAGCCTCAGCAACTTAGGAAGACCCTCTTCAACTTAGTGAGAACCTGCTTCAAAATAAAAATTAAAATGGGGTTGGGGGTATAGCTCAGAGGTAGAACACCCCTGGGTTTAATCCCTAGTACCACACACCCACAAAAAAATCTTTCTGTTGTTTGTAAGCCACCCCGTATGTGGTATTTTGTTATAGCAGCTAGAGCAGCTCAGTTTCCGCTCTTCTTTAAGGCCATCTGTCCCTGCATTGGGCTCGGGTTCTAGGTGCAGTCCAGTTGAATAATCCCTAGGCTCCATCACTTTCCACATTACCCTGTTACCTAGTCTTCACTGCACATATTATCACCCGGAATGGTTTCTTTTGTTTATTTTTGTGTTTATCACATCATGCTGAATTAGAATGGAAATATCATGAAAGAAGCCACCTCGCCGGGCGTGGTGGCATACGCTTGTAATCCCAGTACTTTGGGAGGCAGAGACCGGAGGATCCGGGTTCATGGCCAGCCTCAGCTCTCTCTCTCTCTCTCTCTCTCTCTCTCTCTCTACCTAGTGAGGCCCTCTGCAACTTCATGAGACCCGGTTTCAAAAATAAAGCATAAAAAAATAGGGCCGGGGGTATAGCGCGGAGGTAGAACGCCCCTGCGTTCAATCCCCCGTACCGCAAAAAAAAAAGAAAGAAGCCACCTCATCTTTCATTTACCATTGTATCTCCAAAGCCTAGAATAGTACCTGACATAGTATGCACTTAACAGACATTAACTTAATGAATATATAAGCAAGCTATAGCCAAATGACCTGTCCCAGGCACTCTGTGACATATACAGGATGGATCTCACGCACTGGAACATAGCTGCATTGGGAGGATGTTAACCACATCTTCCAAGAGTGACAAGCACGTGCTCTGTTTTCTCATGGAGATATCTGGTACCACATCTGTCTTTCTTATCGTGGTCAGGGGCATGCTAAGTCACCCACACTGGGAACCTGGGACTCCATTTTTTGCCTCTTCCTCCTCCTCCATCTCCTCCTTCTCCTTCTCCCTTTCCTTCTCCTTCTCCTCCTCCTTCTTTTCTTCCTTCTTCCCTCCCTCCTTCTCATTGAAATTTTAACCCAGTATCATTCTTCTACCTCAATAAGTCATAGATCTAGTGAACTGGTCACCTCCTCTTCCACCTCCTCCAAGTGAATTAGTTAGGATTATCCAGGGAAAAAGAACCAAATAGAAGGAAAATGGGGATGGAGATAAAATAGAGATGGAGATAGACTTGTTTTAAGGAATTGGCTCACACCATTGTGGCAACTGGCAATTTGCAGGACAGGATGGCAGCCTGGGAATCCCAACAAGAGTTGACACAGTCCTGAGGCTGAAGGTGGCCTGGAGGGAGGATTCCTTCCTCTCAAGCGGGGAGGGAG
>PVJS01041281.1:0-18032 GCA_004027185.1 Glis glis
GCTGAGGCTGGCCGCGAACCCGGATCCTCCGGTCTCCGCCTCCCAAAGTACTGGGATTACAAGCGTGCGCCACCACGCCCGGCTCCTATTTTATTTTTATTTGGAAACAGGGTCTCACTAGGTTGCTAAGGACCTAAGTAACTGAATCTGGCTTCGTTCCTGCCATCCTCCTGTCTCAGCTTCCCAAGTACTGGGATTACAGATGTGCACCACCATGCCTGGCAGCTGCCATTTTTTGACTATTTAGTATGTGCATGTGCCAAGTACTAGTCTAAGGACCTTATATTATCTTATTTAATACACACAAGAATCTCGTGAGGTATGAATTGCTATTCCTGATTTACAGTTAGGGAAACTTCTTTCTGCAGACTAAACCTAGGGCCTTGCACATGCTAGGCAAATGCTCTACCTGTGAGTCACATCCTCAGTCCTAAATACATTTTTAAAAATGTTTTGAGACAGTCTCAGTAAGTTGGTGAGACTGTCCTCGAACTTGCAACCCTCCTGCCTCAGCCTCCTGAGTAGCTGGGATTATAGGAATGTACCACCTCACCCAACAAGGGAACCTTGTTACTTAGAAAGGTAAATGACTGTCCTAAGTCCCACAGCTAGACAGCAGTGGAGATATTAAAACCAAAGTCAGTCCACGGGGCAGGAGCTTAATCTTCCCACATGGTAGCCTCTTCAATGTGCAAGGCAGAGTCCATGGGGGAAATACAGTTAGATAAATAAGATGGGAATTAATTACAATGAATGTAATTTAGAGAAAGTATATAAGAAGGATACACTGTGAACTCTTTTATTTATCATTTTAATTTAGACAGGCATGGTGGTACACACCTGTAATCCCAGTACTGGAGTCTGAGATGGGAGGATTGCAGGTTCAAGGACAGCCTCAGCAACTTTGTGAGACCCTGTTTCAAAATAAAAAGGGCTGAGAGTGTAGCTAGGAAGTAGAATGCCCCCCCTGGGTTTAATCCCCAGTTTCTCTCTTTCTCTCTCTCTCTCTCTCTCTCTCTCTCTCTCTCTCACACACACACACACACACACAGACACACACACACCCCCCCCAGGCTAAAATGTACTGAAGACAGCCTATGAAACAGATACCTTCCTTATAGCATCGTCCTGGATGTGACTTATAATTGTACCCATTTTACAGAAGAGAAAACCAATATGGAGAGGGCGAATGACTTATTCAAGCCTCAAAACTCTGTATGTGTGTGTACGGTGCTGGGAATCAAACCTGGGGCCTCACACACACTAGGCATGCGCTCTACCACTGAGCTACACCCCCAGCCCCTCACAACTGTTACATAGCATGATGGTCCAGATTTGAATGCTAGGCTAGAGCCAAAGCCCGTGTTCTTGCTGCTGTGCTGCACTGCCTCTCCTGGAGCAAGGGGAAAGCCATGTAAAAATAACACCACTGAAGCCGGGCATGGTGGAGGATGTCTGTAATCCCAGTACTTGGGAGGCTGAGACAGGAGGATTGCAGGTTCGAAGCCAGCCTCAGCAACTTAGTGAGACCCTGTTTCAAATAAAAAAATACAATGGGGTTGGGGGTGTATATTGGAAGTAGAATGCCCCTGGGTTCAATCCCTAGTACCAAAACAAACAAAACAAAAACCAGCATTGCAATTTGCATGGTATTTTTCAAAGCACTTTCATATTCACAGTCACACTGTTTCCTTTGTGTGTGTGTGTGTGTGTGTGTGCGTGTGTGTGTGTGTGTGCGTGTGTGTGTGTGTGTGCGTGTGTGTGTGTGTGTGTGCGTGTGTGTGTGTGTGTGTGTGTGTGTGTGTGTTTGTGTGGTACTGGGGATGGAACCCAGGGGCCTTTTACCTCCAGGCTACTCCCCCAGACCTATTTTATTTTTTATTTGGAAAGAGTCTTGCTAAGTTGCTGAGGCTGGCTTTGAACCTGTGATCCTCCTGTCTCAGCCTCCCAACTACTGGGATTACAAGCATGCGCCACCATGCCTGGCTACATTGTTTCCTCGATAGGTTGAGAGAGATAGCTCCATCATAATGACTAATAATAATAGCCTTATTATTAAAATAATAATAGAAGTCAGCACTGATTGAGTGCTCTCCACATACCTGGCACTGTTCTGAGAACTTTATAAGACACATTCTATCATAGAGCGACTCTACAGGATGGGTTCTGTTACTAACATACTTTACACATGAGGAAACGGGTTCAGAGAAGTTAAGTAACTTGATGAAGGAGCTGGGCTCAGATAAGTTTCAGGAATAACTCAAGGTCATGTGACAATGTGTGGTGACTCCTGAATTAGCTCTCAGTTCCCCGATTCCACACCCATGCATGTCCCTTTCATGTTACTATTTATTTATTTATTATTAATGATCGGTACTGGGGATTGAACCCAGGGGCATTCTACACTCCCAGTTCTATTTCTTTAAAATTTGAAACAGGGTCTTGCAAGTTGCTGAGGGCCTTGCTAAATTGCCGAGGCTGTCCTCATACCTAGGATCTTCCTGTCTCAGCCTCCCAAGAACTGGGATTACGGGCGTTCACCACCACGCCTGGCTTTGTATTACTATTCTATTCATCTGCAGCTTCAGGAAGGAAGATTTGAGAAAGAACTAGGATAGACCAGGAGAGCAGCTGGAAGGCTGCAGAAATTTAGGTGTGACATGCTGCAGATCCAGGGAGGGAACGAGGAATGGAGTGGCAGAATCAGGCACCAGCAGAGAGGAGGCTGGAACAGCTTACTTTTGCAATGCATAAATAGAGGAGAAAGGAAGAGTAGCATACATTTTGTTTCTAGCCATAGAGTTAGTGGAAAGGGGGAGCATTGCGGTCAGAAACGAGAGGGGATAAAACATGCTGCTGGTCCACAGCAAGACACTGCTACATAACAACTAGGAATGGTAATAATAACAAACACTTGGCAGATAATGCCAAGTGTTGGTGAGAATGGGGAGAAACTGTAACTTTTATGTTGCTGTAAGGGAATGCAAAATGGTGCAGCCACCTTAGAAAATAGTTTAGCAGTTTCTTAAAAAGTTAAACATGCCAGGCATGGTGGTGCACACCTGTAAGCCCAGTACTTGGGAGGCTGAGACTGGAGGATCCGGGTTCGCAGCCAGCCGCAGCTACTTAAGTGAGGCCCTCCGCAACTTAGTGAGACCCTGTTTCAAAATAAAAAATGAAAAGGCCTGGGGGTGTAGATGGGAGGCAGAACACTCCTGGGTTCAATCTCCAGCACTACACACACACACACACACACACACACACACACACACCATTAAACATAAGTTTAGCATATAATCAGCAATTCCACTTCTAGGTATCTACCTAGGAGAAATAAAAGCATACATCTACACAAAGATGTAGCAGTGTCATTGCTAATAGCCCAAAAGTGGAAACAACCTAAATCTCCATCAACTGATGAATGGATAAATAAAACATGGTTTGTTTGTTTGTTTGTTTGTTCTGGAGATTGAACCCAGAGGCATTCTACCTTCGAGCTACACCCCCAGTCTGATTTTATTTCTTATTTGGAAACAGGGTCTCGCTAGGTTGATGATAGTCTCACTACTTGCTGAGGCTCTCCTCAAACCTGCGATCCTCCTGTCTCAGCCTCCCAAATACCAGGATTACAGGTGTGTGCCACCACGCCGGCTCAACATAGTATATTTATACAATGGAATGTCATTCAGCAACAAGGAGCGAACCACGGATACACACTACAACATGAATGTATCTCAAAATCACCGTACTAAGTGAAAAAAGGGAGGTGCAAAACACTACATGTCATGTGATTTCATCACGTGAAATGTCCAGAAAAGGCAAATCAACATGGATGGAAAGCAGATTAGTATGAATGAGGATAAGAACTGACTGAAAGTGGGTATGAGGATCTCATTCACATGAAACAAATATTCTACAACCAGACTTTGGCAATGGTTGCAAATTTACTGTAAATTCACCCCCCAAAAAGGATCATATGCTTAAAAAAGGCGAATTTTATGGTATATAAGTGATACCTCGATAACCCTTTTTTTTTTTTTTTAGGAAAGTGAAGTTGCTTTGTGAAGAATGAGAGCTGTGTTTTAGGGCTGTGAGTGACCATGGGGAAGGGAGGCAGCGAGGTCCTGCCAGAGGAGAGAGTAGGCTGGAGAAACCAGGAAAATGAATGAGATCCCAAAAGAAAAGGTATGCAAGAGAAAGGGAGATGCCAGGGGCAAAACCTTCCACCTCACTCCCATTAGGGACGAGGATGATGATATGCCTGGGCTAATATAGCAACAGGATGTCTTGCTGATGTTAAAAATTACTTGTATCCTCTTAGCAGGTACCTACTGAGAGCAGGGGTATGTGCTCCTCAAACAGTAGGGTGAATCTGTCTGGGGGAAAATGGCCTCTAAGTGGCCAAAATACACAAGGATAACTGGGAGTGGACTGGATATATATATATTCCCTGTTTTTCGCTGTTTAAAAGAGAACTGCGCAAACACTTTTATCCAAATTAGAAATAATATCAGCATTAGGGAGCACGGTGTTTCAGGGGGAATGAAAGGATATTTCACTTGGTCATTAACTACCAAGATGCATGTAGACCACCCCTGTGATCAGGCTCTTCGGCCCTAATACTGACTTCCGAAAAGAGAAGGGGCCTGAAGAGATGCTCAGGTAAACTCTGCACCTGTCTTCCCACTTCTAGATTTGGGGCCAAACCTTCCTCCTGCTTCCTCCCGCCACGCCTAAGGACTTACCAAGGGAGGGAACTAGAGGTCCCCTCCTTCCCCCCATACCCTGACATCTTAGTGTCTCCACCAAGGAAGGGAAGACCCAAACAATCATTTTTTCTTTTTTTATTTGTTTTGTTTTGTTGGTACTGGGAATTGAACCCCAGGGCATTCTACTTCCAAGCTACACCCCCAGCCATTTCATTCATTCATTCATTCATTCATTCATTCATTCATTCATTGGTACTGGGGATTGAACCCAGAGGCATTCTACTTCCTGGCTCCACCCTCAGCCCTTCTTACTTTCTATATTGAAAGAGGGTCTTACTAAGTTGCTGAGGCTGACCTCGAACCTGCGATCCTCCTGACATTTTGTTTCTCTCTCTTTTTTTAAATATTTATGGTGTAAAAAGAAATATGCTTGGTTGTGAAATAAAGTGTAAAAAGTAAGAATCTGGGCGCTCCAGGTAGAGGCAGAGGAGTGCAAAAAAGGACACTTGGTACACATTGGCTTTAGTACCACCGGACCATGTTAGGGGACTCAGCTGAGCCCACCCTCCCTTCCTCCCTCCCTCCCTTCCTTCCTTCCTCTGGGAATTCAACCCAGGGCATTCTACCTCTGAGCTAGACTCCAGCCCTATTTTATTTTTTATTTTGAAACAGGGGCTCACTAAGTTGCTGAGGGCCTCACTAAGTTGCTGAGGCTGGCGGAAAACCTAATATCCTCCTGTCTCAGCCTCCCAAGTCCCGGAATTACAGGTGTGTGCCACCACGCCTGGCCTAAGCAGCACCTCTGGAAACTAAAATTAGAACTTAGATGAAGGAAAGATGGTTTTCCTTTCACAAACTTCTAACTGAAATTTATAATTTCCTTCAACCATGAATATAGGCAATAGACTGAGGTGGTATGAAGTCATCTGTGACTTTTTTTTCTTTTCCCAGTAGAATCACAGATATTCCAAATACTGTTAATAGTTATCACTACAACAACATTATAGTAGTGATTAAACCTGCCTCTGGACTTTATTAATGCTTTTATAAAGAAGCATAAATGTTACTGTATCACAGATTTGATGCTTTGAATATTTAGGTCATTATCTTTCATCAGAACTATGTTCGCAATCTTATGTATTTAGTTTTATGTGTTTATAATCATTATTCTGGTAATAGGTTTCCTCAGATTGCCCAGTGGACCCAGGACACAGAAAAGCCAAAGGACCCTGGGCTAGAGGAACTCATCCCTGTCCCTGTCTAGCCTAACCAAAAAACAAAGGCAGCCTCAACAAGGCCTGCAATCCCACCATTAAAGAACATTTCCTTTGGGTTTTTAAGATTCCCATTAAAATGCAAATGCCCCCAAAGGAGAGGAACTTCTCAGAATGTTATTAGTTAACCCCTTAAATGGGGCTCTTTAGCAGCTAGCTGAGCACAACATCCTACAATTCAATTAAACAAACATTTAGTGACCTCCTGCCATGGATATGGAACCAGGGAGCAAAGTCCTCCAAAATTTCTCCCCTCAGGGGTGTTTGCAATCTACTAGAGGGAAGTTCAAAAGAGACCAAGGAAGAGAATGGGATTAATTCAAGCCTGCATTCTTTTTTTTTCTTTTTTTTTTTTTTGGTAGTGGGAATAGAACCCAGGAATGGGTCTACCTTCAAACTACACATACACACACACACGCAGCCCTTTTTATTTTTTAATTTTGAAACAGGGTCTCACTAAATTGCTGAGGCTGGCCTCCAATCTGCAATCCTCCTGCTTCAGCCTCCCAAGTACTGGGATTACAGGCATGCACCACTTCACCCAACCAAGCTTGCCTTCTAAGACTGACTATTGACTGAATATATGCCAGGCCTGTGCTAGGTCCTCAGAATACTACCTTAGCCAAGGTCACCTCCTAGGAGAGAAGATAAACAAACAGGTGAATGCACCTCAGATACCATCACTGGCTTCTCTTTGGGAAGGGGGGGGGGTCTAGAAAGACTGCTGGTGATGAATGTGTCACCAGAGGAAGTGACATATGACCTGAGTCCAGTAGGATAAGTTTCGGGGCGGGAGGGGGGAGGGTGGGAAGGCAGGCATTTCTGGCGGAGGTACACAGATTTTGAGGGTGCGTTTCTGTGTGCTGGGACCGTAGGGAGAGTGGAGGAGCCAGGCAGGCGATGGGGCTGGGAATTGTAAAAGGGGCCATATTGTGGAAGGTTCTTAACTTTATTGCTAAGAAGTTTGCATCCTATCCCTTCGGAACAATCAGAAGAGGCTTTGGGACAAGGAGATATTTGAGCTGGGCCTTCAAGCATGAGAAAAATTTCAACAGGTGGAGATGGAACCAGGAGAGAATGTTTCAGGCTAAGGGAACAGCCCGGCCAGGGGCAGGCTGAGAAGGCCAGCCTGGTACGATTAGTAAGAGCCCGGCCAGGGCTGCGCGGGGTCCAGGGAGGATCAGGAGGAGGCGTGGGAACACGCAGAGTTGGGGCCCCAGAGCTGAGCAGCCAAACCAGAACCCCTCCGGGAAATCCCTGGTTTGCAGAATCCCATGGGTGCTCCTGACGCACGCTAGAGTTGTTTACTGCTTGGTAGGAGAGAAGGCTGAAAGGGAAGGTGGGTGCTGAGGGCGGAGGAGGAATCCTGGGGACAGACCCGGCAGGGGAGCGTATCATCAGCAGGGCTTAAGGAAGACTTAGGGACAGAAGAGTTTAGAATGGAAAGTGTGGGGACGCAGCTATGGGCTATTCCAAGAGTCCAGGTAGAGAGTAAGGAGGACTGGATTATGGTGGTGTGGGAGAAGAGGAGGGAAGACAAACGCAGAAGAGAGCCGGGCGTGGTGGCGCATGCTTGTAATCCCGGTACTTGGGAGGCAAAGACGGGAGGATCCGGGTTCACGGCCAGCCTCAGCTGCTTAGTGAGGCCTCCACAACTTAGTGAGACCCGTTTTCAAAATAAAGTATAAAAAATAGGGCTGGGGGTATAGTTCAGAGGTAGAATGCCCCTGGGTTCAATCCCCAGTGGCACACACACACACACACACACACACACACACACACAAAACAAACGCAGAAGAGATTTGAGTGGCAGAAACTGTGTGGCTCTCAAGCAAGTGAAGTGGGGCGGGAGGCTGAGTCGCAGACGACTTCAGTGACCTGATCTGGGCTCTGGGAAGTAAGGAGACTGAGGAAGGTGATGTGCTGATTTGGGGTTTTATTTTTTGTTGTTGTGTGTTTGTTTGGGGAGTATAGGGGATTAAACCCAGGGGCGTGCTACCTGCAAGCTACACCCCCTCCAGCCCTTTTTCTTTTTTTATTTTGAAACAGGGTCTCTCCAAGTTGCTGAGGGGTCCTCGCTAAGTTGCCAAGACTGGCCTTGAACCTGTGATCCTCCTGTTTCAGCCTCCCAAGGACTGGGATGACAGGCGTGTGCCACCCTGATGTGTTTAGAGGTAAAGTGCCTGGCAGGGAGAGACCAGTAAGTGATGGCTTTGAGTGAGCATCCTACTGTGATTGGTGAGATATGGGATGTGACACACGGGGGCTGGGCACGGGATGTGGCACGCAGGGGCTGGCTGGGCACAGGCAGGGCTGTGCGGGCTGAATTTGTCACCATTTTGTGGAGGATCCCCTAGGAAGGTGGCAGGTGCTCTGGGCTATAAACCCAGGCAAGTCCCTTCTCTTCTCAGGGGCTCGCTCCCTTTTCATTTTCTTGTTGGAAAAGCAGACGATAATAAAACTTATCACCCACTCATCTCTTGGGAGTGCTGCAAAGAGCAGCCAATATACATACATAAATAAGTTTAAACCTCTCAGCAAGAACAAAGTGTGCTAGAAATGCTAAACAATAATAAATCCAGCCACCCTTTTCACCAGGATAGTAAACAAGGTGTCTTTATTTTAAGAGCAGATGTAGTTAACCGGGTACTAACTTTGGGGCTGTCTATATAGCCTCAAACAACAGGTAATTAAAGCTAAAACCTTGATTTGTGAGAGTTCCCTCACTAGAGGGTCTCAGTGACCCCAATACCTCCATCAGAGGGAGCCCAGACTCTATAGCAGTTAATTAACCTGAAAATTACCTTAGCATCCCTTCCTTGGTCTTAGTAGCATATGTGTGACTAATATCAACATCCAAATTGCAGGCAGTCCCCACCACCCCTAACCTGTACACTTTGTCACACCCCTGAGGTCCTTCCTTCTCTTGGCAGAATGGTGCCATATAAAATATTCAGATCCTAAATAGGCTGTGTGCAACCTACATGGGAAGAAGGCTGTCAGACAGAAACACTGAAAGGAAAAAAAAATACCAGCACTCCTAAAATGACAAAGATTGCAAATCCAGTTTTAAAGGAACACATCTCTAATTATATGTTCCATGCATAGCAAATCTCTTTTAATAAATCCCATCACAGTCTCCGCTCCCCTAAAGAGCAGACCTACGAGTAATAACTCCCCTCCTCTGTGGTCAAATCCAATTTTCACACCTGGTAAATGAAATAACTCCGCTGTGAACCAAGGGCAGGTTGGGGTGAGCCGTTAACAGAAGGTTAGGGGCGATGCATCATGGAACAGCTCTTCCGGGAGCCCCTTCCAGAGACTTGCTCTTTTCATGCCAGTAGATGCTGTTTGGCCAGGAAACCTCCAACCTCTGAGGTTACAAGGCTTAAGTTTTTATCACCTGGAGTGGTTATGAATGAGCGCTCTGGTTCATGGTTCATAAACGGGCATGGTCCGGTGCTGGCCTGTATGTCCTCTCTGGTAGGAAGGGTCCTTATTGTTTGTAGACTTTTAGCAGATAAGCTTAGACTGCATTCCTGTCATATGGACCAAGAGGAGGGAGGATGCTGCTGAACTTTACAATGGCAAAGGGGTGATACATGGGAGGAGTAGAAAAAAACATAAATCCAGAAGTCTAGCCAGGGTCTGTATCCTGTGGAGTGCTAATAGGGGACAACACGGTGGACATCACAAGGAAAAGCAATGAACACACACATACCACTGACGACAACTGGAACATGGGCCAGGAACACATCCCAGGACATGTAAGAGTTTAGTAAGGGTGACATCACAATAAGTGGAGACAGGAAGGATTACTTAGCAGATAATGTTAAGAGTAATTGTTTTACTGTTTGGAAGAAAATTTAAGATCCTCCTCTCATACCATGTAATAAAAAGTTCCAGAGGGATTAAAAAATATAAATTTAAAAGTGAAGCCCGACATGGTGTCACATGCCTGTATTCCCAGTGCTTGGGAGGCTGAGACAGGAGGATGGCAGATTTGAGGCCAGCCTCAGCAATTTAGAGAGACCATCAGTAACTTAGTGTGACCCTGTTTCAAAATTTTAAAAAATAAAAATAAAAAGGGCTGAGAGTGTAGCTTAGAGGTAGAATGTCCCTGTGTTCAATCCCCAGTACCAAAAATAAATAAGTAAATAAGAATCAGTTAAAAGAAATGGAAGAAAATATAGGTAAATACTTAAAGTTGGGGTCAAGGAAAGATATTTTTAAAATAAAATCAAAGAAAAATAAATAATTGAATAGATTTGATCTCATACAAATGTAAATTTCTGTATATAAAAACATCATAAAAGGCAGACAACCTAATGGAAGCAAAAGTATTTCCAACAAACACAGCAGAAAATAAATCAATATTTTTTGTATATGAAGTGCTCATACAAAGAGATATAAAAGATATATACATGCCTGAGTTGAAATTTAGAATTCACACAGCAAATATTAACAGAAAATTTTATTTTTTATTTTTAAAAGGATTTTTATACTATATTAAAAAACCACAAAATAAAAAAGAGATCAGTCAACATGTATCTTAGAAGTCCTTCCAAGAGTCCCAGTATCCAACAGCCACGGAAGCTGTTGCCTTTTTCTGTTTGCTCAGTCTGAAGCTCATTTAAGGACCATCCGAGAGATGACTCCAGTTCTTAAAATCAAACTTATTCTGCCAAATCCAAGACCCTGAATTTATCCAAATTGTAGAAACATGCTTTTACCACCCATCCACCAAAATACCTCCCATTCAGATCAACAGCAGCTTTAATTGCTGATTCAACTCTCTCAAATTCTAAAAATATTCATACTGCTTCATCATCAGGGGCACCAGGAATTTCAAATATCACACATTTTCCAACTTTGCCGTATTTTTCACATTCTTCCTTGGTTTTAACCTCCTCTACCTCTCCTGCACCAACCATGTTCCTCGGTAGGACCGCTTTAGTAGGACACTTCAGGATTTCAGTGAAGGGTTTGAGCCTGACTTCTCGGAGGTGTCCTGGGCCTCGCCCTTCTCTGTTGCATCCCCCATGATGATCTTGAATTTATTTTTTATTTTTAAAAGGATTTTTATACTATATTAAAAAACCACAAAAACCCACAAAACCCGCTTGCTGGTCTTCTCCCCTGACTGAGCGGTGCTCAGCCCCTGCTCCTGCTCCCCCAGACCCTGGCCTTCCTGCAAGCTGTACTTCTACAGGATCTTACGTGCTACTTTGCCACCCATATTAGCAAGGAAGGCGTTGCTGGGCCCAGCTGGAGATCTCGGTCTATCTGGTTCCTCATACACTGCAGGAAGAACAGCAGCTTTGGAAGACTGTGATGGAGGTCTTGAGTCCTCTTCATTAGGGAAATCTCGGGGTAACTCTTTGTCTTTCTGTACGATGGCAGCTCCTCCCATACTTCCTTTCCTCTCATGCTCATAATCTTCATCCTCATCGGAATCTGGATCTGGTCGCCTTGAAAACTCGCTGGCTTCATGTCTGTCTTTCCGCCTCTTTCCCCTTTCTTCTCTTTCCTTCTGTCTTTCCAGCTCCCGCTGCCTCTGTCGTTCCACTCTTTGGCGCTTCACTACTTTCTCATAATCGTTTGGAAACATAGGCTCATATTCGTCACCTAAGGCAATGAGAACGTCCCCTGCACAAAGCCACTGGGAACAGGGTCGTTGAGACTGGCTGCTGCACGGTGGCGGGTTCACATGTTGCCTGGTCCGAGGAGCCGCCTCTCTTGAGGTCAATGCCTTCTTCTCCCGAAGCTGTGACTGCAGGAGTCTGAAGTTTTTTGGACCAACCTTCTGTTTTTGAGTCACTGGTCTCCACTCCCAGGTCATCATACAGGGACATCTTCTTTTCAATTTAATGCCGGCCAATGGAAAGCTGCGATGGCCCGAGCCCACTGCACACTCACCCTCCACACCCTCCACACCCTCCACACCCTCCACACCCTCCACACCCTCCATCGAGACTGCAGGGTGCTCTGTGGTGTGGGGTCAGGGAGCCGGGCCCACACCCGCGCCTGCCTAAAGGAAAAATATAACTTAAACTTAAGAAAAACGTATAGCTACTAATCAAAGACATAAGTAAATTGTATTTTCCACGAGGGTTTGGCACATGGAAAATACTTGGTAGATATTTGTTGACTTACCTAAATTAACAAAGAATAAGATAATGTCAATGTCCACCTTAACATGTGTGTGGCCAAATTAATGCTGTCACATGCAGCTTGTAGGATTACGCACTAAAGCAAGAAACAGTTATTTCTATTAAGGGCAGATAGTAAATATTTTTGATTTTTGGTTTGCAGGCCATACGGTAATTTTTTATTTTATTTTATTTTTTGGTGGTACTGGGGATTGAACCTAGAGGCATTCTACCTCCGAACGACACCCCCCAATCCCCCTTTTTTTTGTTTTGAAACAAGGTCTTGCTAGGTTGCTGAGAGTCTCATTAAGTTGCTGAGGGTCTCGGGTATTGGTCTTGAACCTGGGATCCTCCTGTCTCAGCTTCCAAAGTGCAGGGATTCCAGGCGTGCGCCACCACGCCTGGCCATACGGTATCTCTTGAGACTACTCAGCTCTGCCACTGTAGGGTGAGAGCAGCTGTAGACAATGTATAAATGAATGAGCATGGCTGTGTTCCAAAAATACTTTATTTATGGATATTTCACATAATTTTCATGTATCATGAAATATTATTTGTCTTTGTATTGTCATCCTAAGTATTTAAACAGGTAAAAACCATTCTTATCTCATGGGCTGTTCAAAAGCAGGCCATAGACCAATTTCACCCTCTGGTCTTAGTTTGCCATCTCCTATAGTAGAGCAACATTTCTGGAAGTTGGTTTGGCACTAGACATTAAAAAGGCAATGTATACTAGGCATGGCCAAGCACGTCTATAATCCCAGTACCTGGGAGGCTGAGACACGAGAATTGCAGGTTCAAAGCCAGCCTCAGCTACTTAGCAACTTAGACCCTGTTTCAAAACAAAATAAAAAAAGGGCTGGGGATATAGCTCGGAGGTAGAATGCCTCTGGGTTCAATCCCCAGTAAAACACACACACACACACACACACACACACACACACACCATGTACAAGCCAGGAGTGGTGGCACACACCTGTAATCCCAGTACTTGGGAGGTTGAGATAGGAGGATTGCAAGTTCGAGATCAGCCTCAGAAACTTAGTGAGAGACTCTGTTTGTTTGTTTTGGTACTGGGGATCGAACCCAGGGGCATTCTACCTCCGAACTACACCCCCGGCCCTATTTTATCTTTTTATTTTGAAACAGGACCTCACTAAGTTTTGGAGGGCCTCACTAAGTAGCTGAGGCTGGCCGCAAACCTGCGATCCTCCTTCCTCAGCCTCCCAAGTACTGGGATTACAAGCGTGCGCCACCACACCCAACTTGAGACCCTGTTTCAAAATAACAAGGACTGGGGGTGCAGTTCAGAGATAGGATGGCACTGGATTCAATCCTGAGTACCACAAAAAAAAAAAAGCCATACACAGGCTTTTTAGTATTAAAATAATCAGGCACAAATACCTTGTTAAGTAAAAAATTAAAAGTTCATACTCTTTGTCCTAATTGCCCTAATAATTCCTTTTCTGGAAATAATTTATAAGGCAAGAGAAAACTCAGACAGAAATTTATACAAAGAAACATCTAGACATCTGGCAGAATGGAATGGTACATTAAACCTTGGTATATTCATATGATGAAATATTATACAGACATAAATCTTTCACAAAAAATGTTTTATGACATGCAAAAAATGGTAGTCATATAGAGTTTTGTGGAAAGTCAGGATAAAAAGTACACACATTACCCTGTCCTAGTTTTTCAAAGCATATATGTGCATATGATGTGTATGGATAAGAACATATACATAGAGAAAAGATAGAAGGAGATGCAATGAGATGTGAATGGTACTCTGGATGCTGGTTTATGGGTGATTAAATTTTTTCTGTATTTCTTTGTTCTAATTCTCTACCATGAATGGTCATTACTTTTGTAATCAGCAAAACCCACAAACATTATACTTAAAAGAAACCGGGAGGAAAAATGCAGAATCGGAAGTTCACGCAGAATAGCCAGAGAAGAAATACAGAAATGCTTTTCAAATGCAACCGAGATACAAAATCCCGACAAAACTGCAATGAAAAACAGACCCAGGCAACTGAAAGTCGCCGGGGTCTAAAATTCATGCAAAAATCACCACAGGAGAAAAAAAAAAAAGTTCTGATCAAAAGCAGCTGAGACCTGGAATCTGCAAGTGGCCCTACACTGAATGTATGAAAAAGAAAAAGAAGATTAGAGGCCGTTAGATCCTCGTGCACAAGGTGGCTGGGGACTCAGAGGCCTCCTTTCTCCTGCCCTCCCCAGACCACAGCGTCCTCCCCCCAGTGAACCAACAGACAGCCCTCCTCCCCAACTTCAGAAGAATGGACTTCTACAACTGACCCTTGACCGGTGTTTTACCGTTAAAGAATTATGGCTTCTCTCTTCCAAGTGTTAATAGCCATTTACACCTAGACGTATCTTTTTCTGGAGAGTGAGGGTGACAGGGATTAGGGAGGGCAATATAAGTAAATGGAGGGTTCCCTTAACCTACTTAATATTTTGCAGTTTGGTCCAGAACCTGACCTATGTACAACCAGTCCCTGGCTATCATTTGGGGGAGTCCACTGTATGCCAGTCAACGTGCTATGCCTGTGTCTCTGTTGCTTCATTTAACTCTAATAAGAAGACAGTAAGAAGGCCTTTTGCAATGTTGCCTAAGCAATTGTCATAAGAGCCAAGATATACCTCATAAGGCTTAGAGGGGTCAAATAATTTGCCCGGGGTCATATTGATAATCAGTCATGTTCAAAAGCCGACTTTCAAGTTTGTGACATCTATGGCTGAAATATTTTTCTGGTTCTAGGGATTGAACCCAGGGCCATTCTATGCTATACCCCCAGCCCTTTTATTTATTTATTTTTAATTTTGAAATGGTCTTGCTAAGTTGTTGAGGCTGGCCTTGAACCTGCAATCCTCCTGTCTCAGCCTCCCAAGTACTGGCATTGCAGGTGTGCACCACGACACCTGGCTTGAAATACTTCTAAAACCAGATTTTAAAGAGGCAGGGTAGAATGCCAGAGTGACCATGCGACAAACCTGAGTACAAGGTTCAAGGTCATAGTATGACTTTGGGCAAGTGACTTTTATTAGCCTGTTTTCTCCCCTAAAATAATGGGAGTCGTAATAAAACCTGTCCCTCAAAAATAATACAACGAAAATACCCGGCACATAGTAGGTTCTCAATAAAAGGTGGCTATTAGGGGACCAGAACTGCTAATAATTTCCTCTGCTGAGTCAAAACAGTCACAAGGTCTCTCCCAGGAAGACGCGGGGGAATGGAGGCGAAGGAAGGAAATCATGTGGGTGATTTGGGAAAAATACTTTCCCTTCCCCTTCGTTTCTCAGAGAGCTTCTCTTCCCTTTTCTGTTCAAGATAGGGGAAGCATATTCGGGACAACAGGTTTGGAAATGGAGGTGCTTTATGGTGTCTTTATGCTTAAAAAATCAAGGCTGGGCGTGGTGGCGCACGCTTGTAATCCCAGTACTTTGGGAGGTGGAGACTGGAGAATCCGGGTTCGCAGCCAGCCTCAGCTCTCTCTCTTTCTCTCTCTCTCTCCGTCTCTCTCTCTCTCTCTCTCTCTCTCTCTCTCTCTCTCTCTACCTAATGAGGGCCTCCGCAACTTCGTGAGACCCTGTTTCAAAATAAAGAATAAAATAGGGCTGGGGGTGTAGCCCGGAGGTAGAATGCCCCTGGGTTCAATCCCCGGTACCGCAAAAAAAAAAAAAAAAAAGAACACTCCTGGGTTCAATCCAAAGTACCAAAATAAAAAACACCTAAAAATCAAGTTCAAACTCTTTAAGACCACAAACCACTGTGCCAGTGCTTTTGTAGATGGACAGCCGTGATGAACATTTCCCTACAGGAGGACTCAGCTTCACAGAGCCCTTGAGATGAGCCAAAGGAGACTGTTACCCACAAAGAGGAAAGTGGTAACGTCCTTCACTTCCTTTGTGGTTTAACCTAAGCCACAACTCCTCCCCTTAGTTATAAGTGTTTTCTTTACATACATTCAGATGTGAGTTAGCTCTCCTCCGGCTAACATGTCATTCCCTTCCCTGCCATATGGAAACACATCATGTGCTCCTCTTCCTCCGAGGCAAGCGTCTCCAGCTCCAGGAGCAGCTCGGAGCTGCTCTCCCAACCCAGCGATTCTCTCCATAGCTGCCTGCCTAGGAGCCTGTTCCCAGAGACCCCTGGAAGACTCCAGAGTCCTCCCGATGCCCAGGCCCCTGGCACAGAGGCAGAGAGGATGAATGAAAACGTACTGTGCAGCTGGGCATGGTGGCACACACTTGGAATCCCAGTACTTGGGAGGCTGAGACAGGAGGTTCACAGGTTCGAAGCCAGCCTCAGCGACTTAGTGAGGCTCTCAGCAACTTAGCGAGACCCTGTTTCCAAATAAGAAATAAAATAGATCTGGGGGGGGTGGTAACCCAGAGGTAGAAAGCCCCTGGGTTCCATCCCCAGTACCACACACACAAAAAAAGTCCTGTGCATCATTTAGGCAAAAGAGGAGAAGCCTTCCGCTCTGAGATGCAGGAGAACATCAGTGTTCCAGTCAGAGATGAATAGAGGAAATAGAATGTCTTGTTTTTGCTTTTTAAGAGAAATGAGAAGCCAGGCGCCATGGCACACACCTATAATCCCAGTACTTGAGGATCGCAAGTTTAAGGCCAGCCTTAGTAACATAGCAAGACTCTCAGCAACTCAGCAAGACCCTGTTTCAAAATAAAAAGCACTGGGGGGTATAACTCGGAGGTAGAATGTCCCTGGGTTCAACCCCCAGCACCACCACCATCACCACAACAAAAAGAAGATGAAGAAGAAGAAAAATGGATGAAAGGGGGAGAGATAACACATGCTCAAGCCAAGGAAAGGAAAATCGGCAAATACCCCAGAAGCGGTAGGCTCAGGAAGGTGGGCAGACTGCTGTCTCTTAACTGCTGCTGTGGTCCCTGAGTTAATATTTGCCAGACTTAGCATTCCTGCGAGTGCCTTTGGGATAATGGGCCCCGCTCGGCATCACGTGAGTTCTCCATCTCAGCCGAGGGACAGGATTTCAACCATATCACACACAGCTCTCATTACTTGCAAGGAAATGATCTTACTGAGGAAAGCAGCACAAACCATAAACACATTTACTTGAAAAGGCAAAGCTGTTAGGTGTGCCCTGTTCCTGACTGATACAGCGCACGCGCCTCAGCGGCCCAGGTCCAGTCCCGCGCGGCGTTTCCCAGGGGGCTCTGTGAACCCCTCAAGACCTGGGCTATAAGAGGGGCACCCTCAGGTCAAACTTTCTGGCTGGAGGAGGTGGAGCAGTTATAAATTCGAAAGAATTTATTGAGCACCATCGATGTCCAGAGTGTTTCTCTTTCAAATAGTAGAAAAAGAAAATTCTCTGCCTTTGAGAAGTTTATGCTTGTTAAGAAACCAATGGGCCAAGAATTATAATTTTTTATTATTATTACTGGGGATTGAACCCAGGGGCATTCTACCTCTGACCTACACCCCACCCCAGGATTGATTGATTGATTGATTGATTGATTGCAATACTTGGGATGAAGCCCAGGGGCC
Organism: Glis glis; assembly: GCA_004027185.1. Lineage (NCBI taxonomy): Eukaryota > Metazoa > Chordata > Mammalia > Rodentia > Gliridae > Glis > Glis glis. The sequence continues at coordinate 17,693 of PVJS01041281.1, forward strand.
CTCTAACACTGAGCTGCATTCCCCACCCTTTATATTTGAAACAGGGTCTTGCTAAGTTGCTGAGGCTAGCCTCCAACTTGCAGTCCTCCTGTCTCAACCTCCCAAGTACCAGGATTACAGGCATGCACCAACATGCCTGACTTTCCTTTTTTTTTTTTTTTTTTGCGGTACTGGGGATTGAACCCAGGGGCATTCTACCTCCGAGCTACACCCCCAGCCCTATTTTTTTATCCTTTATTTTGAAACAGGGTCTCACTAAGTTGCGGAGGGCCTCACTAAGTAGAAAAATGTACTTTTCTTTTTTTTTTTTCTTTGCGGTACTGGGGATTGAACCCAGGGG
>PVJS01041282.1:0-18034 GCA_004027185.1 Glis glis
AAAAAAAAAAAAAAAAAGAATCCCGAAATGTAGGATTTTCCACTAATTCCAATTTTTAGGAGTGTATCTTGATGAAAAAAAAACAGTTTTTTGTGCATTCTTTAGGAGTGAAGTTGTTGGAATTACTAATTTTTCTCAAACAGAATTGTCAGAGAAAGCAAAGGCAAAAGACTGTAATTCTCAGAGAATCCATGCCATTTGCTAAAGTTACAGAGTAAAATTGGCGATGGCACAGACAGTGAGTTAATTATTACAGTGTCAAATGTGGGTCACAACCTAGGGGTGTAAATTCAATTTTCTATGGCAAACAAGTTCTAACAAATACAATTTGCTATAACAAACATATAGTTAGTAAATTCAATTTCTTAAACACATAAAACCAGATTTGGAGCACTTATAGCCTTAAGGACAATTGTTCTACAGGTGATAACAAAGAATCTTTGCCCTAAAAAAAACAGAGTACTACAGAAAATCTGTTTTCCCATCTCAACAAACCATCTGGACAAATTCAATTTCATGATGACAAAGTACAGAACACGTGTAGATATAATATAAACAGGACCTTCAACCTCAGCTGAAAATGCTCTTTCCTTGGCATCTTCATGTTATCTGATTTATGGAATTCTTCAACCTTTTTTCTGATGAAAACAAAGTGGATTGCCTAGTCCTATGTTTTATGAGTTCAAGTAGCTTTTACTCTTAAGGTTTCTTACTAAATACTACAGTGACTTACGACTTATGGTTACAAGTGAAGTTGTAAACAAGGCAGAATCAAAGTGTGAACTTGTTTTATAATTCCACAATTTGAAGTACAAATAATGGTTTGTTACAAAGATATTCATCACATTATTCGTACTAGTAATAATGGAAAGCAATTTAAAACTCCAAAATAAAAAAAGATTAAGTAAAATATGATACGCCCATGATGGCATGCTTTGAGGGCATTAAAATGATATTTATAAAATACTCAAAGGCATGAGAGCATGCTGTGATATATATTATGAGTATTATTAGAAGTAATACACAAAATAATATACAAAATTGTATATGCAGTGATCTCATTTTGTTGTATGTAGATGAAAAACAGGATGCTACCACATTAAATTACTAAGAATTATTACCTCAGGGGCAATGTAAATATGCAGAATCTTTATTTTCTTTTACTATTTTCATATTCCAAAATGTCAACAATGAGAGCATAGTATGTTTAGAATCATAATTTCATTAGTGTTCTTTATATCTTCACAATAATGAGTTTATCTTAGATATGTAAATTAGGACAGTCCAAAGAACAAAAGATGTGAAAGTAGAAGCCCTAAAATAAATATAAACAATAATGTTTTAGCTATAATTGAAAACATAACAAAAGAAAAGTGTGCATATTAATAACCATCACTGCATCATCACTTCATTTTGAAAATAAAGAGATGCCTGGGATTGACATAAAATATCATTTTTATTTATTTATATTGCAATCTTCTCCATTTTGCTTTGCACAAATTGGATTATTTCCAGCTATAGCACTATACTGAGTCCAACTCACTCACCTTTTGATAAAGTGGTTAGATTCTACCCAGGTTACATAGCTTTCTAAGACAAGCTATTAACTCATAAAATAGGCATAATAAGTAATATTTATGTTGATGGGCATATTTTTATATACACAAAATATGCAAATCAATGTTTCCAAAGAATTAGAGCAGGGTTTTGTGACAATTTTTTATGAAAAGCTAGGTAAGTGTCCATCAGGGTATAGGAAATGTGGTAAATATACACAATGGAATACTATTCATCCATCAAAATATTAAAACCCTGTCATCTGCAACAACACGTATGAACCTGGAGGACATTATGTTAAGTAATATAAACCAAGCACCAAAAGACAAATACTGCATAATCACACCCATATGTAGAATATAAAAATGTTGAGCTCATAGAATTGAAAAGTACAGTGGTGGTTACCAAAAACTGGGGAGGGAGGCTGGGAGGAGGAATGGGGAGAGACTGGTCAATGAGTAAAGTGTTACAATTAGATAGGATGAATAAATTCTGATGTTCTACACAGTAAAGTGACCATACTTAATGCTAATATATTGTAAATTTCAAAATAGCAAGAAGAGAGGATTTTGAGTGTTCTCATCACAACAAAGAAATGATAAACGTTTAAGGCAATTGATATACTAATTACCCTGGTTTGATTTTTGCACAATGTTTATATGTATCAGAACCTCACATGGTACACCATAAATACATAAAATTATTGAGTCAATCAAAAATAAAATAAAACTAAACATATATCTAGCCATTGATGGCCATGTAGTCTGTGTTGTAAGCACTCAAACTCTGTCATTGTGGCAGGGTTGTCTGTGGAAAAAAGCCACAGAAAATCCATAAATGAGTGTGGGTGTGCTCCAATAAAACTGTATTTACCAAAACAGATAGTGTCTGGATTTGACTCACAGGTGGTAGGTTTCTAATCTGTGAACTAGAGTTTTAGGGAACACACTTTGGAGAATAACAAATTAGCTTTAGACATATACATGGCAAAGCCATTCTTCAACCAACATTCAAATTTGTAACTTAAAAGGTAATGTGAGAATTTTGCCAAGTTCTTTCTTTTTACAGTACTATCCTTTAACCAACAACTATTTTCTGAACTTGCCCTTCATATCGCTACAAAATTATTTTGTTCAGCTAGGTAGAGGCTTGTCAAGGCTAAGCATAGGCCTATTTTCAGTAAAGTTAATTTGCTCAGAATTTTCCTGAGGGCTATGTTAACTATTGTCCTTTCTAAGGTAGATACTGAAAACCTCTACAAACAAATTAAGGCACTGTTCTGAAGAGACCCAGGAGGCTTCTCTCCCTTCTAAATAACACATATAGTTTATTGAATGGACTTTTAGAGATAATGCCTTAGGCCAGGTCTTCACACATTCAGTGATTCAATTTCTGGTATAGCAAGATGAAAAGAAAGCCTGGGGCAGAGAATGATTTGGGGCAGTTGGCATGGATTTAGCAAAGCAAAAACCATAATACTATAGCTATAGCAATTAAGAACTAACCAACCCATAGGAAGGAAGATTTCTAGTTAGAGCACATATAAGATTAATTTGTCCAAACTAAAATGAGCAAGTAGCTTAATTGTATTTATCAATTCATGCTCCTGATTGTCAACTAAATTACTTTGCCTTTTTTCTTTGATATATACTCTTCAAATATTTATGACCAATTATTCTGTCCTAAGATAATTATTACTTAGTTGACAACTACATTCTTAGTGTCTTTAATCTGTAAACTCATAGGCATAAATCAATATCTATATTTCTCTAAATATATAAATGGAGCTCTACTGTGGAGCTTTCTATTGAATTTGCATTTTCATTACAGTGGGATTCTCACATTTAAATGTAATATTCTAGGGTTACACAAAAAGGGACCATTATTTTGTGGGCTTGTGATGTTATTTGTTTATTTGGGTCCCAAATAGCTGTGGCCTTCATAGCTATCTCTCACTGAAAATTTTCTAATTTGATGTCCCACATCACCTCTGAATTTCTTTTACATGACAAATTTTTAGGTCTTTCCCTATCAACATATATGTGCTAGAAGGGGAACTTAATTTTTTTCCTAATTTTTCTGATCCCCTTCTAATATTTTCATTTAAAACATATTAACTGATGTTAATAATTATTTTCTGCTCAGAATTCCATTTTTCACAGTGCTTGCCTATTTCTTCTCATCCACAGTCCCCCTTGAGATTAAATCATCTGTTTCCCACCTTGGGACCTACCTGTGTGCTAAGGCAGGTCATAGACCAGACTGTAAGCCCATTTCATGGCCACCAGGATGAAGACAGAAACAGAGAATGAGAGCCTATCTGAGCTGTTCTGACCATGCAGACTCCTTGCCCTTGTGAAAGGTGAGTCTGTTTCATGTCCCAATCCTAATAAATGGTATTTCCCCACTTCCTTTTATGAGTGTTGAGTTCAAAACTGTTCACACAGCATGCTTGCCACTTCCCCACGGGGTGGGAGTGGAAGGCCTAATTTTCCTTTAAAGAATTTGATTCTACTCCAATGACTAATTTCCCCTGGACACCTTGCCTTGGTGCCTCTGCACTTCTCTACTTGTCTCTATGATGTTTATCCTGAAATCAGCTCTCTAACCTCAGATTTCCAAGACTTCCACTGCACATTCTCCTGAGGCCACAGAGCACCTGAATATCTCCACGCTGTGGGGCCAGACACTGATCTCTCTGAGCTTCTGTTTTTCATTTGTAACATCATCTTCAACTTTTTTCTACCCCTGTAGAACAATTGTGTTTGTCCTCCCTTATCTTCACTTTCCATCTTCTTGGAAATCGTGATCTGTGTCACATGCCCTCATCAGCCCCTCCACTTTACATTCTGCACACTCTAAAACACCCTTTTGCTATATGACAGCGTATATAGCTATATGTCATTTTCATCATTGTTTTTAAACTTTCTTTCTGCATTACTACCACATAAGATTTTGTCCATGAGGCACATTATTTGGGTTTTCTTCCCATTCTGAGGTGTTCCTATTTATGACACTATGAAACTTCAAACTTGAAAGTGAAACAGAGTGAAGAACCAGAAAATATGGTAAAGACACACCAAAATTTTAAACTCATTTTGAAATTGTCAGGCTTTAATATTCTCACACTAGGGATATTTTGGCAACTGCAAATGGAAGCTCTCAGAAACCAGAATATTGATATATTATTTACCAAACATTATTATAAATTACTATATTATTTACCAAAATAGTCAAGAAGAAAAAGTCTGAAGTTTTGGAAATAGATGATTTTGCACCACTACAAATAGTGTACAGCAATAGAAAAAAATACACTCACCTATCTCCAAGAGGTAGAAGATACAGTTTTTTCTTCATTTTATTCTTGAAATAAAATTAGTGTGCAACTAATAAAATGAAATTGAATATCAATAAATATCAGTCTGCCACACTTATCTGCTAATTTTTAGGTATTAGACCAAAATGCTTATATAATAGTGATTCTCAATCACAGGTACTATTGGTTATTTTAATGATCAGTTATTTAGTATCCAATGCATTTAATGGGAGACATGAAATGCATGATGTATATCCATCAATCATAATGAAGCCATAAAACATTTTGATTGTCTTTATTGTGTTTTACATTTGTGCTGAAGATAACAGCTGTAAGATCAACAAAAACAAAAACAAAAAACTTTTTTTCTTGTCAGTCTCTTGCACAGAGCACACTAGAGGTTTCCTTTAAAAATTGTTTAATACAGAAAGGAGTTCAATATTAGCTTGTAAATATTTATTTCTATTTTTCTCACAATGTTTTATATCTGTTCCCTGAGCTTAGACTTTGTGAGCATTTTGTTTTGGCATTAGTGAGTGGTATTTAATGTGGAAACTTCTACCAGGAGATCATTCCCCTGTGCAGAACCAAAAAAAATCTCCCCCCAAAGCAAAACTGCTTTGAAATATACCATTTTCTACCTTAATTCTGTTGGGCAGAATCTAAAAATAGAGACTGCAAAGCATAGGAAGCAAAGATCTGCATCCATGCAAATATCTTACATGCATTTATTTACATAAATTTAAACTTCCCATTTATTTAAAATAAAACAAAGCTTTGAAAAGCAAAACCCCTTTGCTTTCCATTTATCTTTGAATGTAGTCTGATTTTAATGGAAACTAGTGATAGAATATGATATTTCCTATATAACAGTAGTAACATATTCTGTAATAAAATTGGGGAAGCATTATTAACATAAAGGTTTATTTGTATTCTCTACATATCATTTACACAAAAACATTTATTTATTCTAAACAGCTATTCAAACTTGGAAGGGGTATATGTGAAAATGATGAAAAATAGTAAAAAATGGAAACTGGCATTGCATTCTATCATTAATTCTTTAACATTTTTTTTAGATCTTACTGTGTATGAGGTGCTGTGCTGTTAATTGGAGAAATAATGATGACATATAGAGCCTGTCCGTCAAATTGACCACAATCTAAATGGGAATTAGGGTAGGTGGAGTGAGGGTGGGCAAGTAAAATCTAGTTAACATCCAATCTATGTCTACACTATCGGCACATATAGTCCTACCTGACAGACTGGCAGGTGCACGGATACCTGTTTCAGGAGGGACTGTGGGGCTTTGGGGAAGTGAACTCATTTTATGGAGACAGACTGACTTAGTAATGAAACTGACCCTAGTATGAATTACTAACCTAGTAATGAAGATGTCTGGTGGTGAGGTAAGAGTCCAGCTGGGTCCTTGCAGCTACTTTTGGCTAGAAGCTTAAAAATTAAAATAAAAGAATAAGGCTTCTTCACCACCCCCCTCAGATAATAATAAGCAGACAGCCCCGGAGATGAGACAGAACAGGCCCGACCTCCCTAAACCACTTGAGAGGTACAACCCCGTACTAGCTCCCCCTCTAATATAAACAAGGCAGAGACTCCCTGGGCCATCTGCGAGATAAGGCACAAGATGGAGGGAGAGAGAGATAATATGTGGGTTAACAGCTACCTGCTTCTGTCTCTCGCTTACGCTAGGTGAAATAAATCTCATGCTTACCCCTCCCCCTCCCAAAATTAGGGGACTGAGGGTATAAAAAAACTTGGAATTTCTTTGTTCGCTACTCAGATCTGAAAGCTTTGTTTACTGAGCCCTCACTAATGAATAAAGTAACCTGCTTTTCCAACTCCGGTCATGGTGTTCCCTTGTCTCTGGGACCACACATCCTGCAACAGTGGGAGGAGACAGATTCAACGTGATATGGATTAGTGTCTGGCTCAGAACGCCGTGTGCTCATGGGGCCATAGACAAGGCATGTGTGTACTTAATATTGTGCTTTTAGGTAAAGTATTAGGGCTCAAGAACTAATTTGGTGGCCCTATATCCAAGTGTAGTACAAAAGGGACTTTAAGAATTCTCTTTCAATTGAACATTGAACATCAGGCAGCAGGTGCCTCCAAGGTTTCAAAGTGGATTCAGATGGAGAGCAGAATAGTAGTGGGGGTACAGAGGAGGATCGTGCATCAGGACCAGCAAGGAGATGTTGCATGGTACATGACTAGATTTGTTACCCTGAGATGCTCAGAAACAATTAGTGGTAGTGGTGGTGGTGGATATGTGTAAAACTCTTTGGGGAGCAACCGCATGTCCCCAGAAAACTGTCAGTGTCTTAAAAGAGGTGTGAATGGATTGCTACAGAAGTTCCTTGATTGGAACTAGATAGCAGGAGCAGTGAAACTTCATGAAGCAGGGCATCGGCATATGGTCCTGAGTACTATATAGAATTTGGATACTCAGAGAGGGAAGTGCTTCAGGTATGTAGAAGAAGATCTGGCCACGTGGATCCAACATGAAGGACGAGCAATAGGAAGGAATGCCAAAGAATGTCTTGAGGGAGCTGTTATAAAAGGAATTGTTCATATGGTAAAATGTTTCAGAAAGAAGAGGAAAAGGGCTAACAAGAGTATTAGATTTGTTATCAATAAGATAAAGAACTAGTGAGAGCACTGAAGATTAAAGAATAGTTATTGAAAAAGTATAAACTATGTGGTTTTAAAGATCTAATGGCTTTACTTATTGTCTGAATAGTTATTCACTGAGATTCATGGCAGCAATGTATACAGTATGACTCAATGACAACTGTGATCAGGGCAAGAGCTTAGGCCTCAACACCAGTTTTTCCCTCTAGATAACATTATATATTTAAATGTGGTGGTGTATTATATTCTTAGAATACACCAATTAACATTCAATAGTCATCGTTCCACTCTATCCAAGTGAAATTACATTTTAATTTCCACCTTTTTTGTGTCTTTTATTTTTATTCTTTTGTGGTACTGAGGATTGAACTCAGGGGTGTTCTACCTCTGATCTACACCCAGAGCCCTATTTTAGTTTTATTTTTTAATTTTGAAACAAGGTCTCACTAAGTTGCCAAGAGCCTCACTAAGTTGCTAAGGCTGGCCTTGAACCTGTGATCCTCCTGTCTCAGTCTCTCAGGTACTGGGATTACAGGTGCGGGCCACCACACACTGCTTTTGTGTCCATTTTAAAAATGAAGATGACCTTGTACATTTAACTCTGTTTTAAATGTGGCCACTAGAGGGCATTGTTTTATTTAAATAAAGGGGAGTGATAACCTAAAATTGTTGTCTTAGTAACTTAAAATAATACGTTCAGAAGGATACCTCATCTTATATAAAGGAAACCTGGTTATACTTACAATATTAAAGTTCTAAACTCGGTCCTTTTACTATCTTGTCTGCCTTTTAATTTAGTTTTCCCATTCTTTGTATCTCTCTTTTATTAGTTATATGCTATCCCTTACCCCGTAATGTGTGAATTCAATAAAATCATATATGTGCTTATTTTGTGCCAATTATCTGTTTTGTTTAAAGATAAATGATTTACGAGAAGCTCAGCAGTTTAGCAAGACCCTGTTTCAAAATAAATAAATGAATAGGGCTGGGTGTGTAGCTCAGAGGTAGAACACTCCTGGGTTTAATCCTCAGTACAAAGGAAAAAGATTTATCTTTTTTTCTATTCAAAAACACATACACACATGTATATGCTGTGTGTGTGTGTGTGTGTGTGTGTGTGTGTGTGTGTACATGCATGTGCACGTGTCTATAAACATTGGGAGGAAAGGCTTAGGTGCTTATAAATGCAATACAACTTAGGATTTTATTAATGTAGAACTTTTGTCGTGTGTATAAATGATTGATTTGGCACCTTTCTTTAAAAGTTACATCATCACTTCCTTCCCCCATTTCACTGACTTCGATATTCCACTTTTTCCAACTAATATGCAACCAACCTTTCTATACAGCTGACCAAGGACAAATGAGTACTAAGAATATAAATTGAAAATCTAAAGACAGCTTTTTACTGCATCTTCTAGAGACAAAAGTTTCTCTATTACTTATTGTCGCTGAAACTAAAACATTACCTTATTAATTTTGGTGGAATCCAGGGAGAATAGAAAGATCAGTCACATATTTCTAAATCTCTGCTTCCCAGTTTACTTTTGATTTTTCCAGTGAGGGGCTATAGGTCCAGGTGGTAGAGTCAAGTTCAACAATAAGCTTGGACTGAGGACTGGGATAGGAAAGTGCTATAATGATAACTGAGGCCCTGCCGTCATCTCCATCCTGAGATACTATAATTTCCTTTATCTGCTGAACTATTTCTTAGGCTACTGAGAAAGCTTATCCATATATAGTATCCAGGCCTTGTCCATATGAACCGTCCGCCATGTACTTACATCTAATATATGTGGCATTATACTGCCCAGGTCCCCAGGTACAAATAGTAAAAATTGAAACATTCCAGATTTGAAAAATAGAGTAGCATTCTGCTTGCTAGACCAAACTATATCTTCTCAGGCAACTTTGAAATTAATCAATTATTTGAGCATACCTAACTTGTTCAAGTGGGAATAGTAGTATTATTTTAGTGAATTTGACTACCAAACTTCTGTTTTCATTTATTCCAACAGTAAGTACCATTTTTTAAAAAAATTACATGTTTGAATTTTAATCTGAGGCTATTACTCACTAACTAGGTCAGCTGAAAAGAAAATAAGTTGATTCTAATTTTCCATATTCTAACATATTTTATTTATCAACTACATTTCAACCCTAGCAAATGCCATTTTCTAAACAGGCTATTTGTAGGGATTGGTTTGTGGGAGGGCATACTGGGGTTTCTTAAGACCAACATATGTGTCACCTTTACTTGATAATGATAATTAAAAAGATTTCTCTCAAAACTCTAGACAACTCTTTATAACTTCTACATCAGTTAAACTTCCCACATTATTTCATTTTTAGATCAGTCATGGTTTCCATTCATATCCAGCTTGTGTGAATAATAAAGCATGTATTTAATACTGAGAATTAGGCACTGAACTCTTCATATTTATGTTTAAAGCAACAAAAATCTTAGATTATGTCATAATTGTTTATCACATATCCAGCTCGATGCTAAGAATAATTTCAGAGCACTGTGGAAGTTGGTCGAGGTTTAGTCTTGTGGAGATTTTAATTCAGAGTCACATTCATCATCCGTAGACTTGGGTATCTGATCAGTGATTACTTGGTTTTATTGCTATCTTCAGTTTTCAGTTCAGCTCAGTAGAACATGATTTAAAAATTCTTGAAGATTTAAAAAATACCATTAATATTTTATACAGGTACTTTGTAAAGTGAATGTTCTCATCTAGTATGTAATTATATCATATAGCTGCCAAATAGTACAACATCTAAGTGGCCATTTAATAATAGAGTAGCGATATCCCATTATGCACTTCTGTGCTTACCTTACAGTTAGCGTGTCATTGTTTATGTTTAAGGTGAAGAGCTGTGCGTTTTATATATAAACAGCTCCATGATGGGGCATAGGATGAATTATTCCATGGTTACAACCCTCATCAGCAGAAGGCTCCTTTTTAAATCTGCAATCCAATTCACAAATCAATATGCCAATTAAGTTTCAATGAAAATGAAGAGTTAGTTTAAGTTATCAGTTTCCTGATGTCTTAACTCAATTTTAGAAGCTCATCAATATTAGTGGACTCTAAAACCATTTGCAACTCTTATCCTGTCTTTCTTTCTGCTATGGCTTTATCATCTGTCTAATTATCTAATTTTATATTACTAACAGTGCATTTAGCTTTCACAAGAGATGCTTGCTCCTGAAAGAGAAAGAAAATTATTTTCATTAGAACCAGTTAGAATGTGATAATCAAACAAATAACAAACTTTAATGGAGCACCAATAACTTCCTTAATCAAAGAAACTCCCTCAGATATTCCATCTGTAATGTCAAGATAAGACTTGGAAGGCAGTAATTACTCACAGATTTCTTTTCTCTTCAACTTTTATGTTCTTTATCTTATATTTATGTATGTAGTCAGCTCTTGGTTGTCCATGAATATTAGGTAGAATCCGATATGAAAAATGAAAGACTTTGGGATTCATCCCATGCCCTTGTTTCCTAACTTTGTCCTTGACCACACACTGAGATAGGAAAGCAGCAGCAGGAAGAAGGATAAGGAAATTACCAATGCCTCCATGTCTAAGGGCGTGTGCTCCCTGCCTGCGTTGAGCTGGAGCAACTAGTCACTCTGCTATTCAAGCATGATCTGCATGATTATATTTCAGAGATGCTTTAGAAGAGATTTCTCTATTGGGTGTGATGTGGAGCTACCAGATGTAAATAATGATATTTTATATTTGCACAAGTAGTTATACTTTTAAAGATATATCCATATACTTTTCTTATTTGATTCAATAACAAAGTAGGTAAGGTCTACACAGTAGGGAAGTAGGAATTATAATTTGTTTCTACCTTTGAGGAATCTGAGGATCAAACAAGTTAAATGACCTGAGGAAGACCAACAGTAGGTGACAGAAATGATACTGAGGTCCCGATCATCTGGTCACTGTTACTATTACTTTTCTGAGCTGCTGAATGTAGCTCATTGAATCTGCTCGACAGCCCTTTGAGGGAGGTCTTTGTTCCATTCTACAGAATCCAGTGCCCTTTGCAATAGCGCCCTTGCAAAGCTAACAGTTGATAGAGCAAGGGTTCTAAATGTTGTCAGTTTGTTATTGCTTTTTCCTTACTTTCTAAATGCTGAGTTGATAACTCTCTTTCTCTACTTTGAGATCAACTCTATATCTTATTTTTAAAGGAAATTACAGGCTTTTGTGTTCATTTCTATTCCCTTCATAATAACAGGTCTTAGAACTCACACTGTATACACCCCTATTTTGCTGCAAGCCAGTTGGGAAGACCAATAGATGATTCTCTGCATCCCAAAACATTATAGAGATAAATTATATATCCTGGAAGGCACTGGTGACATGATGTCCTCTCAACAAAGACAGAAATTATCGGAGGTACAGACAGAAAAGAAATATATTGGTTATGTGCCAAAGAATGTATTTACAATATAATGGTATGTGGTGTAAGTCTCAGTGAAGTAGTTAAAAAAAGCATAAAGATTTATTTTCTTGTTTACTTCTACAGTAGGTTGTTAAGTAAAAATACCTCCCAGTAGCATAATGGCTGGTTTTCTTTGTGTGGTGAAGGACATACAATGTATAGGTATTCAACTGAAGCTCCATGGGACTGATTCATGCAATTTAGAGTCCAACTGCAGCCTTTCTCCTAAAAAGTAATAAAAAAATCAAGAAAACATTCTCCACAAATGAGATCTACATTTGAATGTGGTAGCAAGAACATTTAGACCCTGGGTTATATTAAACTAAAAATCGAATGTGCTCAATGATTTGTTATATCATAATAATGCTTAGATTTTTCTCTTGATCTTTTTGTCACTATATGACTTTCATTTTTTGAAATGGATAAAATTGTCCCTATTAATCATAGCTAAGAAACATGCTTTTTCACAAAGGCCAAGTTCTCTAAAATTAGTGATTAAATCATCATTCATCTGTTTCTTTCTGATTTTAGAAAATTATGTTCTTAGTTTAGTCAAACTTTGTGACTTGATCAGATGGGTTAAGCATGAAAAGAATTAGTGAATCTGGCTTTCCGGCTGTGAATTGAGGAATGAGTAATATTCAGACATACCAGAAGAAGCTAAAATTGGTTTAATCTATTAATAACTATTAATAACTAAAGACATGATTTTAGGAATTTTAAGAAATAATTCTCTTTCAACACTGACTTTAGGAGTAGAAGTATGAAAGGAGCCCATGTGTTTGGTGACAGTTCTTCTTCAGCTTTAGGTAATTGATGCCCATTCTGTCCTTAATTATAACCTGATAGCAAGATTATTAAAGAAGAAGTGGTCAGGAGATTATGGTGCAAACTAAACTAAATATGCATATACATTTTCCCATCTTATCTGGAAAGGAACTATAGCTAGACTTTTATTTCAGTGAAGAGATTTTTTTTAATAAAATATTTCTGGGCCCAAGTAATTAGGCTCTCTTTTTTCCTTCTTTCTCAGTATTGCCCGGAGACTACTCATTGGCAGTGCTGACACCTGCAGTGTTTACCCCAAAATAACTCGCAGATTACAGAAATTTACCACATGAAAAAAAATTAAATGTGGATCACCATGTACATTTTTCTTACATTAAGATCGGAGACAAGTTCTGCTTAGCAATAACCAACTACATACTTATGGTTTTTATACTTTATTTTCATATTGAAAATCAGTCAGATTTGCTTGCTTGAACCTCAAAGAGTATGTTTATGTAAAATTAAATGAATGAGGCAGCGAAGCTGCACTTTTTTTTTCTAAATGGGAAAAGGGTTAATTATTTTACCCTCTTCCACAACCTGTACTCCAATTCCAATTTCATGATCAAAATATCAACACATTAAAATAGTTATTTTTCTTTCATCTTCCTGTATGGAAAAAATCATTGATTGATTACCACCCTGCAATAGAAATTAATAAATACTATTTCTTAGAACTTTCTATGATCAAAATTACTCTGGCATAGTTCCTAATTTTTAAGAGGCTCAAAAATCTATACATTATATATACATTAATATTATCAGAAAAATTGTGTTCAATACCAAGATAGAGGTACAAATAAAGTATAATGGAAATTCAAGAAAAAGGATTAATTTGAACTAATGGATGTGATAAAAAGTGGGATTTGAACTGATGCTTAATAGAGAGGGTTCAGAGGAAGAACACTTTGGCTGAGATAATAACTTAAGAAAAGGCACACGTAGTTATTAAAGAATAGATTAAAGAGTGGAGAGGGCCGGGCGTGGTGGCACACACTTGTAATCCCAGTACTTGGGAGGCGGAGACCGGAGGATCTGGGTTCGCGGCCAGCCTCAGCTACTTAGTGAGGCCTCCGCAACTTCATGAGACCTGGTTTCAAAATAAAGTATAAAAAATAGGGCCAGGGGTGTAGAATGCCCCTGTGTTCACTCCCTGGCTCCGCAAAAAAAAAAAAAGAGTGGAAAGGTGTATGGTTATGTGTGTGCATATGCATACGATTAATTATTTTGCTTTTTACAACACCATTTAACAACCTACCTTATAAATATGCCAGCATAGAGAAAAATCAAATCCCAGAGATGTGTACAATTAACCTAAAATGAAATAAGCTTTCTTTTTTCCTTTCCATGCAATCATACTTTACGCTCCTGATATTTGTTATACTCTGGATACCTTGGGAATGAAAGCATTCTTTAGAAATATACCATACAGTCAGCAAGTAAAGCACAGGAACACAACACTGAAGACTACGCTTGCAAAGGACTGGAGCCAATACATTCTTCCCTTGTGACTCTTACTTTCCCCTAACATTCTTATAAAGTTCACCTACCCAGATTTTCATCTAAGCACAGTAGTTCAAACATGAATGACAAAACAAAACCACCACAGTCTTTTGAATCACAATCAAACCTAGTTCTCTTGATGTTGCTCATTATAACAGTAAAAAGTTTCTCCTAAAAGGATCAACACATGTTAGAGGACACAGGATAGATTATCGTGCCAAAAGATTTGCAGCAGTTCTCTATTGTTTCTCAGTTTCTACTCCCAAGGTGCTGTCTTCATCACATGAAAACACATCATTCTGTCTCTACCTCCCTGTATTGCTTAAGGCCACTACCGTCCTCCAGAAGACTAAGGTCCCAGTCCATCAGTGACATCCTTTGTCCATTCTCTCTTAGAGATCCGTTTCCATTCCATTTTTTTTATCTCTTCTGCTAGAGTTCATACACCTATTATTTCTCAACTGACCTATAGTAAAACTTTGCAGTTAGTCCATATGTCTCTAATATCTCCTCTTCTGAGTAATACTATTCATTGCTACCAACAGTCATGTTCTTACAATAATGACTTGTGGATTCCCTGTTCAAAGTATTGCATGGTTTCCCATTCAATACAAAATAAAATACAGCCATCTCAATCCAGAATTCAAATATATATATATATATATTTCAATACATATATGAACACACATATACATGCACACACACAAATTCCCTTGATATTTTTTGGATATTGCTACATTAGTGAAATAGGTGTATCTAGTGAAATGTAGGGACAAGCTCAAATCAAATAAAGCCAAATAAAGATGTTTTAATTAAAGTCGACTAAGAAGTTCTATTCTGATAATTATTAAGAGATCATTTAAATGTAGATTTTTGCAGGGTTTTTATACTTTTCTTGGTGTTTTGTAATTATACATTATAGTGAGGTTCAAAGAGATACAAGCATATACACACACAGCACTTCATATGTTTCCCATAATGCAGATTATTATTCCTTTTAATGTTCTTCTATCTTTCAAGTATCTGTTCATTCAAATAATTTACATTTTTAACTTTGCCTTCATGTAAATAGAACAAGATCAATCCATTTTATTATTTTTAAATTTCCTGCACAGGATTTGTCGGTGATGGAACTGGAGCTTTAGGCTAAGTGAGTTTTCTTTCTCTTTTTATTGTGATCAGTCACATTTGTCTTTGGTGTGTGTTAGCACCACAAACCACAGGTAAGAGCACATGAAGTCCTACCTAACTAAACATATTTCTACTTCTTTATTTTATTCTTTTTTATTACTTTTATTTTTATATAGTTTAAAATTATGGTCTGGTTCCATTCAAACAAAGACTCTACGTTCCTCATCCAGGGACTACTAGTGAACATTGTATTATTTTTCGTGAGTCCTGCACTTGGGAAGCCATTCAGGTATAATTTTCATGCCAGACTTCAGATGGGAAAGTCATTCAGCTACCTCGTCACTTTTCTGACATGATTGTAAGCAAATGCAGTAAGTCATCTTACTATCTGCCCTCTCTAAGTTTTATTAGCAAGAATATTTAGTATAATCAGTGTTTCTAATTGTTTACTATAAGAGCTTCATCCTTTGCTTAGGACACTTGGGAATTGCAATTTCACTAAGTTTGGGAAGTGTGTCTCTACCTCAGAGAGTATTGTTGTTCCTTGATTAAATAGGGATGTATATTTAAATTTTGATTTTGGTTGTTAAGTCAAGGGAAAAAAAAGCCCAATGATGTTTAGTATTAGCTAAGCAGTCAACAGTGTCAAGGTCAAGGTGAGAGTCAAGGTGCTACTTGTCTTGCCAGAATTTGTTAAATAAGAAGCAATTATGCTGTTGAAATAAAGAAAAATTTTCAGGTAACATCAAAGGCTGACATCAGGTTGAAATCTGAATAACACTACTAGATACTAAAAAGCAGAAGGTAGCTTTTGCAATGCAAAAAAATCTAGATATAGGTTTCTTTTGGGAGTGATACAGCATTTGACATGTAAGACTCTGGTATCTTATGATTGGGAAGAATAGATTTGTGCTTGTCAGCATATGCCCTGTCTGCAAGAGTACATGAATTGCAAAGTAGAATCTCTGAAAAGGGAGGAGGAATGTCATACAGAGTAGAATCAGTAGTCTTTAGCGTTGCCTTTATACAAAAAGAAGTTGCATACCTTTTGCAAGTACTTGACAAGTCCTACACTGGTATAGACTAAACAAACTTATGAATGAATAGAAATAAGGCTGTGGTAGACGGAGGATAAGAGTAGAATTGCCTCAGACTAATGATTTACAAAGAGCAAGAAGCCAATTTATTCTGGAATCTTCTGGAATTTTTTCTTTAAATCTCTTTTCCCATGATTAAATAGATAAACTATCCATTCATTTTTTATTTGGCAACTAAAATTTTTATAATATAAATTATGAAAAAACAATTTTTTGACATGCTAAATCAGATGTTAATTATATATACAACATATAACATGCCGCATTTGGATGCAATCACTAAATTTTTTAAATGCCAAGGATGATAATTAAAATGAAAGAGATTATTCTGTAGTTTGAATAAAATAACTATAAAACCAAAAATCCAAATCAAATTGATAAAGAAAAGGTGCCAGGTCATGACTATAAAATATTGTTTAACAAAGTTTGGGGCAGGGGTGGGGCTACTTTTTAAAGAAACATTTAAAATGCGTGAATTTGACACAATGCTGGCCAACATATAGGGTTATTGAAAAGGCTAGAAATTTTCAGACACTTGTAGACTCACTCAAATGTTCCCTAAATCATGCCCCTACACCTTTTATTTTCATGTTGGTCATTAGCCTGGAGTGTCTCTATTCCAGGAATGTTTGTCGTAGGCCACCTTTGTGGTTCTTTCCCAACTGAAATCCATTGTTCCTTCTTCAGTACTTCCCCTTCACAGTCTTCCCTGTATTCTAGTTTTTAACATACATACTTATCTGACTCTTCCATAGATGATAAGCTCCAAAGTAGAAAGTTTTACCCCAATTTGTATCACTTATTCCTGGTAGCATATGCCTCCTATATAATAGACACTAAATGTTTGTTGAATGAATGAACATACATGGAAAAGACACAATCACCTGGATAGAATCACATTAAAACCATATGAATCCCTGATTGGAAATAATTGTCTTGTCATCCTGCTCATGGAATGGTATTTAGTGTGCCCTTAGGTGTAGATGTCGCTATGTTGAGTTGCTGAGTTCAATTAGTGTATTAATTTCATTTTAATTTTGTGAAATGTGTCCAAGATATTCTTAACTTGAAATTGGAATGGAATTCACATAACATTTTATTAAGAAGCATGTTGGAGAGACTAGGTCGACAAGATGGCGTCAGAGTAAGGACACCGAGAGGAGCCTGTCTCTAAATTGTCTCCGGTGCTCCGGACTGAACAGCCATACACATCCCATACGACGTTTCTGTGAGATAGGAACTAAAGACAATAACATTTAAGAATACATAGGCCGGGCGTGGTGGCGCACGCTTGTAATCCCAGTACTTTGGGAGGCGGAGACCAGAGGATCCAGGTTCGCGGCCAGCCTCAGCGCGCATGCGCGCGCGCACAATCGATCAATCGATCGATCTCTCTCCTCTCTCTCTGTCTCTCTCTCTCTCTCTTTCTCTCTCTCTCTCTCTCTCTCTCTACCTAGTGAGGCCCTCCGCAACTTCGTG
>PVJS01041283.1:0-18034 GCA_004027185.1 Glis glis
AGAGAGACGGGGGAGAGAGAGAGAGAGAGACAGGGAGAGAGAGAGAGAGAGAGAGAGAGCTGAGGCTGGCCGCGAACCCGGATCCTCTGGTCTCCACCTCCCAAAGTACTGGGATTACAAGCATGCGCCACCATGCCCGGCGGACAAGCACTTTTGATAGAGAGACAGAAAAGGATATGACCAGAGAACCAGAACTTGCATGCTGGGTGAGAATGGTCAACTAGGGAACCCATTCTGTTTACCAGAAAGTGCAGATAACAGGAAATATAATAAAGAGCAGGCAAAAACAGTGTCATAAGTCATAAGGAAAACTTAATCTATAATGAAAATTTTCTAATTGAACTTCCAAGATATCTAATTTATTTATATTAAGATTACATACTGTACATGCCTTGATCACAAAAGAGCTAGGAACTTTCATGATACATTAGTGCAATATTGCTGGAAGTTTCTTGGGATGGAAGGTACTTTCCCCCTCAATCTCTATTTAAAAATATAATCAACCTTATGAATTCAGAGAGGCACTCAAACCAGAAGTCTGTGATGTTTAATTGTTTAATGGACATCCCAATACATATTTCAAAAGGAATCCGGGACGCATTTACTAACCTTTCAGACTGAGCCCTGCAGCTAAGTGAAATAGCTTGAGTCCTATTTGACCAGATTGTTCATCTGCAGAACATTTAGGGATCTTCACAGTGTAACTGAGAAACTCTGAGAGGGAGAGGCATGTTATACTTTAGAGTAGAGGAGTTGGTGATAGTAGAGGGCACCTAAGAGTGGGAAAGTCTTAAAGATTTTGGTGAGAAAATCTTAAATTTAGAAGAGACATTAAGGGTTACACACTGACCTTACCCTTGTTACTTGCTCTATCGGGTCCTGATGTGAAGAAGTCTCTTCCAGTAACTGTTCAGCTGTAGCACTATCATGCATGATGCCTGTGTGTGCACACATTTCCTTCCTGGGAAATTCAGGGCTCCTCTCTTGACTCATCCATAAGGCCCTCAATGAGGATTCTCCCTTCAATGGAACTTTCCAGATGACACCAACCATGCTAATGACTTAGTTCTCTTAGCTCCTATGGACTGAGAGGATACATCTTCCTCTCAGAACTCCCTTTCTATTTCACTTCTCAATGCATCATTCTGATTTCACCTATACTAAACCAGTCAAGAGATTTTGAAGAGCTAGAGGATTTAAAGCCATCATTATCTACTCCCTATGTCTTTTGACTCTGAACAAGCCAATTCTGCCTCATTTTTCAGCACCTGTAGAAATTTTTAAAAATGAATTATTTGGCCGGGCGTGGTGGCGCACGCTTGTAATCCCAGTACTTTGGGAGGCGAAGACTGGAGGATCCGGGTTTGCGGCCAGCCTCAGCTCTCTCTCTCTCTCTCTCTGTCTCTCTCTGTCTCTCTCTCTCTCTCTACTTAGTGAGGCCCTCCGCAACTTCATGAGACCCGGTTTCAAAATGAAGTATAAAAAATAGGGCCGGGGGTGTAGCACAGAGGTAGAACGCCCCTGGGTCCAATCCCCGGTACCACAAAAAAAAAAAAGAATTATTTGACTTCTAACTGATTTCTAAAGGCCTATACAAATATAGATGTAGGGGAGGAGAAACATTATTTCCTACCCTCTTAGGTTAAGTAGCTGGGCAATGCAAATTACACTGATAAAAAAAGACACACTAATGGGGGGATAAAGAGTTAATATACACACATAATGGCTAAATATTTGCGAGTACTCAGTGATGAGTAATTCAAAGTGTTAGAATTTGAGTCCTATATACCATCTTAACAAAGAGTGATAAAATGTAGAAAATTGACAAGATGAAGGAAAAGGCTTGGGCTTCTAGGGGTAAGTTGCAGTAAATTGTGGAAAAGAAAATATATGTAAAATAAGGGTTATTTGATAAGGTTTATTATGCGGGCCCAAGTCAGTGCTGATATTCTATTCAGTGATTATTGTTGTTTTTCGCCTCCTGATACAGGAGAGCAGAGGGGAAATACCTTTAGAAAGAGACGCTTATACATTTATGCCCTGCCTTTAGACAGAGTGGAGAATGCAGACAGCTTTTCCTGTGTCTGCTATCTCTAAGTCACCTTCAGTTCAAAATAATCCTATAGCAAAGTGGCATATTCTGGAGTCACATTTGCTGACCCTCTTTCTAGACTAATAATTTTATATTTACATTTGACTTCACTAGTTCCTATGTGCATTATACTTCTGTCTGTATTTCTGGAGAGATGGAAGGTAAACAGTAAATATATCTAATAAACATTTTTTCTTGACTTTGCCAGGTATATTTTTGCATTTATACAGTGTCAATAGTGTGCCGAACATTTCTTCAACAGAGAATATCACCTGGTAAAATGAATTCCAAACTGAAGTTACAACAAAGATGGGGGGGTGATCAATTTCAGGTTTCTGTCAGTCACCCCATTTGAGAGCACAGTCAGTCACCCCATTTGAGACTGCATAAAGGAGCAGAGGGCATCAGTGCAAGAAAATTGGAAGTCCCTCTCACTGACCCTCTCTGTTTCTCAGGCTGGCCAAGTGACTTGGACTTCTTCCTTAGGGGAAGTTGTTAATTTCCATCAATACTATTCTCTCTCAGTCCTTTGTCAGAGCCCCAGTTAAAGAACCATTCACCAGGATGCAGAGACCTGAGAGCAGAGTTGTAAGAAGTGAAGTGTGTAGGACCTGGCACCCAGGATGCCTACACCCCATTCCCAGTTCCTCCAAGTACTATATATGAGACTGACGGCAAATTACTTAACCTTTAAAAGCCTGAATTTTTTCCTTGAAATTAGAGCTGTCATTTAGATCTCAGGGAATAAGGAAAGGAAAAAAATTTAGAGTAGTGACTGATACTTATAAATTCTCCATAAATGTTGGCAGCGATTACTTTGGAAATGAATCAGGTGTAAATCCTGGCTTTTTGCCTTTTATTAGAAACTACTTTAAAAAAATTAAATTAATCTCACCGCCACTTGGTTTTTGCTGTTCTTTGAAATAGTGAATAACACCTAATTTATTGGTTTGTGGAAGGATTAAACTAATTTAAAGTACATAGCATGGTGCCTGGTTTAGAATTAATGAGTAGGAGTGCCGGGCGTGGTGGCACATGCTTGTAATCCCAGTACATTGGGAGGCAGAGACCGGAGGATCCGGGTTGGCAGCCAGCCTCAGCTCTCTCTTTCTCTCTCTCTCCCTGTCTCTCTCTCTCTCTCTCTACTTAGTGAGGCCCTCCGCAACTTCATGAGACCCGGTTTCAAAATAAAGTATAAAAAATAGGGCCGGGGGTATAGTTTGGAGGTAGAACCCCTCTAGGTTCAATCCCCGGTACCGCAAAAAAAAAAAAAAAAGAATTAATGAGCAAGAGATGTTGGTGTACTCCTTGGCTCTTCCTTTCCTTTGGTATAAAAGACAGGCTTCTGATGGGCACCCACTATAATGTAAAGAAAGAAGCGATCATGGGAATGACAGGGAATGCCAGAGCATATTTTAATATAATAAACTGGGGTGGGGCCGGCAAAGTACTGCAATAACATGAGCCATCATTTGTCATTTGGGGTTATTCTTTTTTTTTCTTGTTTTGGTACTGGGAATTGAATCCAGGGGCATGCTACCTCCAAGGTACACCTCCAGCCTTTTTATATCTCACTAGGTTGTTGAGGCTGGCCTCAAATTTGCCATCCTCCTGTCTCAGCCTCCCTGGTACTGGGATTACAGGCCTGTGCCACCACACTTGGCTTGGGATTACTTCTTAAAATAATACACAGCCCAGAATATCCCTAGAAAAACACCCTTCCCCAGATGGCCCCTGCTTTCCTCGACTTCTCAGGTGAAGCACACTATTCTTTTGATGGTACTGTTACTTTATGAAATCCTGGTGTGGAGGGCACAGGAGGCCATGAAGTCTTTCAGAGTTAGATGATTCTGTAGCTGGTGTGAACAGAAAGAATTCAGAAAACCAAGTCATAGAGGCAGCTAATGGGAATGGGGAAAGGCTGGACCTCCAAGAGGCTCAGCTGGTGGATCCTGAAGTGGGACTGGTATTGTCCTAAAAGGAAATTCTTGCTAGAATCAGCAAAAATATATCTATGGGTCTTTATGTGAATTTCAAGGAAGGTGGGGATGTCAATGCTGGAAAATGATGTGTGGCGATTTAAAAAATATTTTGCTTAATTATTAATGAAGAGATCAATTGAAAAATGTTTGCTGGAAACGGCTGAAGGATATAAAGGGAGAAGGATGAATATGAGTGTGAGACAAAGCTATGTTTAGGTTCTGGCTGGGCGTGGTGGCGCACGCTTGTAATCCCAGTACTTTGGGAGGCGGAGACCGGAGGATCCAGGTTCGTGGCCAACCTCAGCTGTCTCTCTCTCTCTCTCTTTCTCCCTGTCTCTCTCTCTCTACTTAGTGAGGCCCTCCGCAACTTCGTGAGACCCGGTTTCAAAATAAAGCATAAAAAATAGGGCCGGGGGTGTAGCGCGGAGGTAAAACGCCCCTGCGTTCAATCCCCGGTACCGCAAAAAAAAAAAAAAATAGATTCTGGATTTTCCAACCATGCACCCTTGCCCAAGTTGTTTAACCTCTCTGTATTTTAGTTGTTTTCAACTATGATACAGTATTATGTAAGATTAAAAGACACAGTTACATTGGACTTAACCTAATTAATTTCTGTACTTTTGTTTAAATTTTGACTTCTTGTAGCTAAATATGGTGAAAATTGAAGAAAATGGTTACTTAAAGTAGGGCGTGGTGGTGCACACCTGTAATCCCAGTACTTGAGAGGCTGAGACAGGAGGATTGCAGGTTCGAAGCCAGCCTCAGCAACTCAGTGAGGCTTGCATCAACTTAGCAAAACCCTGTTTCCAAATAAAAAATAAAATAGGGCTGGTGGTAAAGCTCAGAGGTAGAACACCCCTGGGTTCAATCCCAAGCACCAAAAACTGAAAAAAAAGAGAAGAAAATTGTTACTTAAACATTTTTTCCCCACCAACTACTAAGACCAACTTCTCCTTTACTGGCTAACTGACATAGCTGAAAACAAAATGTGTGGATAGATGGTGGTTAGGCAAAGATAGTTACAAAGATATGTCATAAATATATTATCCAAAATGAAAAACACCCTTATAAGGGCTAACATGGTGGCCCCAGTGAATTCCTGGTGCCCAGAGGAGAAAAACAGCCAGGTGGGTTGGGTAATCAGCAAATCTTCACGGGAAAAATACTGGGACTAGACCTTGGAACAGGGGTGGCAGGAAGGACCTGGGAAGGACAGAGTAGTTTCATCCAAGCTGACCCAGCAGACCCTCTAAAGAGCTGGCACTTCCATTGCAATCACACAAGTCCATGAGCTGAGCAGGAACCTGGCTCAGCTCTCCAGTCTCATCAACCACGAGGAGGAGGCAGTAGACTTGCCATTTCAAATCCAGAAAACCCATGCTCCGCTCTTTCCATTATAGCAGGCCCAGCAAAAGTCTGTCTTTCATACCAAAGGAAAGGAATAGCCAAGGAATACACTAACATTTCCTAAACCAGGCACCAGGCTGTACACGTGTATAAATTAGTTTAATCCCTCCACAAACCAACACATGAGGTGTTATCAGCATGATTTCCAAGATCAAAAACCCATTCATTGGCAGTGAGATTATTTTTTCAAAGTCATTGTTCATAAGAGGATTTACACCTGATTCATTCCACCATTGGAGCAGCGTCCCCAAGGTCACGCAGCCAGCAAGGTACAGACTCAAATTTCACCCAGGTCTACCTTCTGTAAGCCTGAATATGGTATACTACTTCTAGCAATAGTGAAGGCTGTTGTTTTCTATTGCTGCCTCCTCTCTACCTATTCCTGGCACAGCTACCTACCTTCCCAAGTAGAACTGACTTTTCCTTCTTGTGCTCCCATCCTATCCAGTAGAGACATCTATTCCAGAAGCTGCTGCACTCATTGGTCGCATTCCACTCCATGCCTGTCTCCCCTATTAAGCTGTAAGCCCCCAAGGGGAGGGTGGGGCATTATTCATCATTTTATCATTCAGAGCTTCATAAACATGAATGAATAACCGAATGGATGAACGCCTACGCACCCCCCAGTCAAAATGCCCGCAACTTGGGAAGTAAGCCACCTTCTTCATGCTTCAGTTTCCTCCCTATAGAATGAAGATGATTGTAATACCCACCACATAGAGTTGTGGGGTGTTAATTATTGATAAATCACTATGATACAGATGAGCACATAGTAAATGTTCTGTAAATGTTAACTGATACTATGGCCACATTTAATTCCCACAGTTTCCTTAAAATGGAGAGCTTTGTTTTTTATTATTTATTTATTTATTTATTTTTGGTGGTACTGGGGACTGAACCCAGGGGCATTCAAATGAAGCATCATAATACTGATTTCCAAGAATGGGGACTGTTTTCAGAGGTAATGTCTTGTAGAAGCTCATGGAGCAGAGAAGGAGCGGAATCTGAGCTTGCCCTCAGAGGTCTGAGACGTGACATTTCGTAGTGAGTTGGCAGTGCATGCAGGATCTTGGTTGGTTCTCTCCCCCTCCACTGTCAGGCTGGGCTCCAGGAGAGTGGAGAAAACCAACAGAGTGATTAGCCAGTGTGGTCCCAGCATAGCCCAGAGCCCCGCCAATGCCCGCCCGTAAAGCTGCCTCACTGCTTGGAGTGGATTGGAGTAGGACACCTGTGGGACCTTCGGGGCCAGGACTACACGCTTCCTGTTGATAGGAATCACCTGAGTGTCTTGTTGGACAACACTTACTCCAGGATCCTCTGAATCAGACTCTCCACAAGAGAGTGTTTTTGAATAAGCACGCATGCGATTTTATCATCAATTTGTCAAACTTTGTTTTGAGAGAGGCTGAGGCTAGACTTGAAAGGATGAAGGTGGTATCCACACTCCAGAGGGCAGTTACTGAACATTGCTTTGAACCGCACTCCCCCCATCTATGTTTGTAAACATAAGGGTTCAGTGCATCTCCCTATAATGCCCTAGATGGGTCAGTGGGGACCTGAGCAGCCTTGGAGTGGGGTCTGGAGCGCTTGCGTATTCCAGCCTGATAAAGTCACTGAATCGTTTTGCTCCTGTACTTATCTCCCTTCGAAATAAATAAATAAAATAAAATAAAAAATAAAAATCTGCCCATGGGCTTCTATGGGCTTTCTGAAAGGGCATCGGTCTCTGGCACTGATTGTCTCTAACATCCAGGGAGCGGGGCTGAGCTGTCTCCCACAGGAGGCTCTGGGAAGACAGAGCAGCTGCTATGGCAAAAAGGGGACATTCGCATGCTTCCCAGGCAGCAAAGTAGCGGGCAGCAGCCCAGCCCAGCCCAGCCCGAGCTCAGCCCCCCGCTCTCTGGAGCAAGTTTCCTGGGAGTGTCCCTTCTCCACCGACACTGCTAAGTCTCCAGTTCTCCAACAGATGTTGCCCCCGCAGCTCTGAAGTCCCAGCACTCCCGGCTGCAGCGCAGAGTCCAGAGACCCACGCGCTGTGGTTGGGGAAGCCCCGGCAGGCAAATGCCAGGATCGGCATGCAAAGCTGGACTTTAGCCCAGGTCTGTCCTCACCCCGGGGGGCCGCCGGCTTTGCACGGTGCATCTGCGAGGAGCTGCTCACTTAACCCCCTTGCAAGTCTTTGTTCTAAGCCAGACGTGGCTCGGATTCTCTAATTAACTCCCTCCACTCCAAAGGGGTCCGGCGGCTGGGATGCTCTGCCAGCTTAGAGGATGTTGACTCTGGAGTGGGAGTCGGAAGGACTGCAAACAGTGGGTATTGTTGTGATTATATGTGCGTCTCTGAAGCTGCTTCATTTGCTGGGACTGATTGATTTTTCGGAAGGTAAAGTGGTCGCTCCCAGTCTGTGTTTTGATCAGTTCTGGTTCCCAACTGGACACAGATGCTGCAAAAGTTGAAGGCTTAATATCCAGAGTAAAAGTTTTAAAATATGCGTGCTTGACATAGTGCAGCCTAGGGGACCGGACAGTTCATTTCTGTTTGGCCAGATATTTGACACTGGGAGGGAAGGGATTGTGAACCATTGTCTTTCTATATGAAACCAATTTAGGTTTTTGGTGCTTTTGTGGGTTAAATATATTTATTTCCAAGGTGGGAAGTTAGGACTGTACTATGGTCTGATAATGCAGGTTGGTTTTTGGTTGTCAAGTTCCTGTAGACTACCACGCCTTAATGTCATTCATGATCCATCCTCTGGAAGAGGCTCTTGATTTGTGGGGGGAATAGCAGCCTGTGTCTGGTGGAGGTGAGGGGTGGAGCTGGGTTGTTGATTATGATATAAAATGGGGACGCTTTGGGTATAAGATTGAGTTAGTGGGTGCTCAGCAAAAATGTGCTTTGAGCACTTAATTTGCAAAAGTGTTTCATTTACTCTGCCCAGAAATGCCACTTTATTTGTCTCCTGAGTGGAAATGGACACACACATAGACACACACACACACACACACACACACACACATACACACACACAGGACAGCCCTGTCGCTACCAATAAACATTTTATATATCTAATATAAGTTATTTTTTGTTGTTGTTCAAAATCAATCTTGTTATCCAAACATTGGAGAGTTTAAAGAAAAAAGTTGATTAACTTTGCTTTACCGATTTGAATATATAAATATATGCACATATGCGCATTATATATATATTTTCATGAAATAATGCTTTAACTGAAATAACATACTTCCTGCCATTTTAAGTTGAATCATTTGATGCTAATTGTCTGTCCTGCTTTCCTTTCTTCCCAAGTGGAATGGTAGAGTCCTGGAGATACTTGCTAATATTTTCATCCAGAGAAAGATGCAATCTCTCATTGCTGAGTTATGAATATTCACTTCTCCCATTCTGTAGAACCTGAGGAGATGGAAATATTTAAACTTTCCCACGTTGCTTGTAATATTTCAAACAACCAGAGCTAAGACCTGATAAGATGACATCATCACACGCCACATCTGCACAGGTTGCTTCTCTGAACATGTTAACGATGACAAATGTATCTTAACTCCAGCAAGTTCTTTCTTCTACCAAATTGGTGCATTAGGTTCTAACTGCTCAGGCCAATATAAAAACATGATAAGTTCTCATGAAATTTTCATATCTTCTTTAAAGTATTCTCAATCTGTGACAAGTACTACTTAAACACTAATAAAGCCCCAGAAATTCTGGGTTTTTTTTCCTTTTCTCATGTTGCACAGTAATTTTCTTTAACTCCTTGAAGCAAAACAATGCATAAGGAAACTTCTCAGAGACTTACATGACAGCCTTTGATTCTTTTGAGAGTTCTGCCTCAGTGCACTAATGTTGGTGTCCTAATAAAATGCCAGTAGGGTCACCACAATTTCTATGATCAGAATAACTTGTTTCTGTATCATTTTGTCACTAAATTATTAGTTTTTGTTCTCTGGACTTGGTTGGGCTGTAGGCCCCAAATTGAGTGCCCCATACTCAAGATGACTTGGTTTCAGATCTGGGTTCTAAAGAATCACAACGGATGTATTGGAGCCAGTCAATTTTCACATGGGTATGAGATAGTGCAGACTTCTTTTATTGCCAATGTCAAGTGTTAACATTTTTAAAGTCAAAAGTCCCAACTGTAAGACTCCTGGCAATGACTCGGCTTTTATTTTTTAACTTCTATGCTATATTACTTAAAATGGAATGTTTTAAGATTAAAACTTCAAACTTGAGTTCAAACAATATGAAAAGTAGAATTGTAAACCTGACTCCTCCCTCTAGGATGAAGAAATTTTGAGCTGGTCTAAAATGTCTTCCTTGAGGTGGGTATCCAAACATGCTCATATTCATATCTGAATTTATTTTTCTATATACCCATAAATGTAGATATGGCTGCATATTTATAGATATTGTGTGAAATGTGCAGTCAACTGGAAAAACTTTGCATTCAGTGTACAATGCTAGCCTAGATCATGCTAAAATATAAGGATGCAGCTTACTACCATATATAAGGTAATACCCATATTTACCTGACAAATCAGTCCTTTCTTGTTCTGAAATACGTGTTAAGAAATACGGGTCCGGCCCAGGTCTCTCATTTTACATAGGCAATGAATGCAACCCAGAGGGGTTAACTTATTTATCAAAACACAAAACTAACTAAGAAGAGAGGCCAGGACCAAAAACTACTGAATCCTAAACAGTGCTGTCTTTACTACAATACACTTTTCTTTTGCCCCTCTTCCCTAATAAAGAGAATAAATGAAAGCAGGCATGGTAAATTTCCTGAATTCTTGATTCTTGTTCTGAACTGGCCACTAAGACCTAGTGAAATATCTAAGAAAAATTCATTCATAGGAAATAAGATCCCACAAAAGCTGCTTAATTTCTACAAGACTTTGACTTGAACCCAAGCATGGGTTGTACATGAGCTAAGCCAGACCACTGACCCTGATTGTAGATTAGAGGCAGATGAGAACAAATACCAGCCAAATGGTATCCACGGCCCCTTTCCTTCTGAGGTCTGAACTCAATTTTGGCCATGGATGATACATATTCAATGATGATGAATGGCAAATTCAAGTGGAGTCCAAGGATGAGACCCAATAAGAATATGAGAAATCTGTCCTAGACCTCCTGCCTGTGTTTACTCAGACTGTAACAATGTCTAAGCAGGAACTGAACCTAGGCTTTTTAATCACCAGCCCAGTAGAGGATTAAAAAAACAAAAGGCAGTTAAAAAGCAAGCCACAGAAATTGCATCTCCATTCCTTCTTGCTGGAAATAATAAGAAAGGGTGCAAGGGTTATCCCTGTGTAGATTGCCAAACATTTCACTGAGATTGCACTGTTTAGAAAATATGGGCCATAATAAGCCAGGGAATTAGCTATTGTTCTTGGTGGGGAAGTGAAGATGTGGAGGCCCAGAGCAGAAACTTGAGCTTCTTTTAGGCAACAGTGAGCTTAAATACTGTCCTCAGTAGACAATGACGCTTCAATGGTGCTATCAGGCAATATTTTCTCCAGTGTGACTCTGTATATCAATTATTTAGAAAATACTTCTGAGCCCATTTGAAGAGAAGGTCTATATTAGTGTTGAGATAAAGCAGTATCACCATAGCTTGTCATTTCTAAGGCTGGAGAGAATCAGCCATGAATAGAAAAGTGTTAAGAGAAATAATTCTCCCATTTAAATTTGTTTTCAACGTTGATAAAGTCCTATTAAAAATTCTCTTTCAATTGAAATCCAATATTTTGGAAGCAAAAGTAATTTATAAAGAGGATTAAAGTGACTAATGAGATTTTAATATAGAGATTTGAGGTTTTACATGCATCCACTCATCAATAAGGGGAATGGAGAAGAACACTCACAAGATTAATTTCATCATTCCATCGTTTAGCATGTAATATATGACATGGTGAATTATAAATGTGTGCAGGGTATTGACTGAGATGATGGGAAGGTACAAAATGAACACTAAAGGCAAGTTCCCTCAGTAAACCTACATTCTAGTAAGGAACTAATTACCAAGACAGAAGGAAGCAAATGCTGGGCATCGAGGTCAGCAGTGACTTGGGGAAGCTGTGTGAAGTGGCACATTCTAAAAGGGGCTCTGGGGATGGCTTTGCAGAGAAAAAAGAGTTGTATAGAACCTCAAAGCAGGGGAAGAACTTCCCAAACTGGAGAATGAGAGACAAGGACTCCAGGCTGAGTGAAGCGCTTGGGCTATGTCCCCAGTCCCTGACAGCGTCAAGTGGCTTACAAAAATTAGAGCAGTGAATCAGATGTGGCTTGTAGCACACAGGACTTGGGTTTTTATTTTTTATTTATTTTTTTATTTTTTTTGCGGTACCGGGGGTTGAACGCAGGGGCGTTCTACCTCCGCGCTACACCCCCGGCCCTATTTTTTATACTTTATTTTGAAACCGGGTCTCACGAAGTTGTGGAGGGCCCCACTAAAAAGAGAAAGAGAGAGAGAGAGAGAGAGAGAGACAGGGAGAGAGAGAGAGAGCGAGAGAGCTGAGGCTGGCCGCGAACCCGGATCCTCCAGTCTTTGCCTCCCAAAGTACTGGGATTACAAGTGTGTGCCACCACGCCCGCGGGACTTGGGTTTTTAAATGAGAGAGTTGGCTGAAGAGGTCACTGTGGGTTCAGCACTTGGAATGCACAATTATTTTTTCACCAGTGATGAGCCATTGATCCCAGATCTTCAGCTTTGGGGAAACAAATGGGAATGATCAGTGTTTCAGATGAGTCAACCAGAGAGTAGGGAAAGATGAATTCAGAGATGAGTGGATGGAAGCAGAGGTACTCACAAAGATAGTACCTTTGCTTGTGTAGCAATTCAGCTGAGAGACAAGAAAGACAGAAATCCATACAATTCCCTCTACAATAAAATGCTTAGAGTGAACTGTCGATTTTCAGTTTACCGAGAAACTCTCCTTTAATATGATATCAGTGGCCTGCAGCTGCTCTGAACAACAGTATAATTAAATTTTATTTCATGGCAACGTTATTTGGCTTTAAATATCTTTTTTTATGAGAAAAGAGTGGAGTGCATGGAGTCCCTAATTCTAGAGATAGTAGCTCCATTGGTGATAGGGACTTAAAAATCCCAATAGCTTTTCTGATATCTTGCAAGGTCTTTGATTATTTTGAACCTTTTGTCTTGGAAAATTTTACACATAAAACAAGGTACAAAAATAAGGTAACAAATATGCTTCAGTCAGCTTCCATAATTACCAGTATCTTGCCATTTTTTTAGCAATGGATAATGTTCGATAACTATTTCTTGATAGTCTACAATATGCACTAAGTTAGACCCCAGGATACTAAGGTGAATGAAAGAGAGTCACTGCCTTCCAGAAAGTCTCAGTTGTATAAGGAAAAGGGAATGCAAACAAATAAAATGCAATGCATCCTGATAAATAAATCAATACAAGTAACTCCAAGAAGAATGTCAAGTAATTAAGTCCCAGTGGAAGATACTGAAGTCAGAGACAACTTCATGGTGGAGATGACATGTAAGCCTGGTTTTTATTGATGAAGAGAAGTTTATCAAATTAATGTGCAAGAAAGGTGCTTATGCAAGTACTATATATATAAGACACCGGGTGAGGTAACACCATGTACAAGCACAGGAACGTGGTACACCATATGGGATTCCTGGAACAACAACAAGAAAGTGTGAGAGGAGTTGACACAGTTTCATTGCTTCCTTGATTGTAATTATGCTTGCTGTTTTGCACAGTGCTGGGTATAGATAAGATATTAAAAGAAAATTATGGAATGAATATCATCTGCTTCCATACAGTAACCATGCAATCAAAGACCACCAGGGCTACCTTCAAGAGTCCCTGCTGACCTGAAAACTGTTGATTAGTTGATTGAAATTTTCATGATTTTGTTGTTGTTGGTGGTGAGATTTCCCATCAAAATTCCTCTACCAAGTAAGTATACCCATGTATCCAAAGCATCTGGGGCTGCTTGTTAGAACCCCGTGGCCCTGCGAAGTAGTTTTCATTTGAAACATCCAGCTGTGAGTTACAGAAGCCCAGCTTAGATGGACTTTGGTTTGGCTTGGAAAGTAGCCCATTCCTTTCTGGAACGATAAAAAAATTTTAGATTTATAGCTGCAATTTCGCAAATATGTATGAAGTGCCTACTGTGTGGAGGGGGGTAGCAGGCAGCAGGGTGTTTTTCTGATGTTAGGAAGTGTTCAAATTGTTTAGAGACCAAACAGTTTATGAATAACTAATCTAAGATGAAAAAGTATTCAGGTGAGAGAGAGAGAGCAAGGCCTTCAGAAAACTCAGAGAGAAGAGCCCACTCCTCCAGTTGGACGATTTCTGAGAAGACTACATGGAGACAGTGACATTTGAAATCTAGAGAGTTGAGAGATCAAAGACTGTGACAGGTAGAGACTGGAAGCTAAAAATAGAAACTTGAACTATATTTCAAAAAGAAAGTCAGCTTTCTAAAATCATTTTTTATCATCAGGTTGGCACTACAAAGTCCACTAACCTATTTAAAATACCAAGTGTCAGTTCTGGACCCGGTAATGTGCTTGGTACTGAATTGTTTCGGAACTCTTATTTTTCAGTTTTGCCTACTTTGAGAATGCACGTAATTAGTAAAGTAACAACAATTAGTAAAGTAACAACAGTTACTTGTATTCGCTAAGATAAGGAGACATTTATGTTCATGGTTTAAAGTTCATGTTTTTACCTCTGCTCTGGTAGGATACAGAGTGGTCATGTTTTTGTCTTGATTGATCATGGATGCACAATGAACTTGTCTGATGTTGATATTCTGTGGCCTGGTGTATATTTAACAAGAGCACACCAAAACCGAACTAATAAACTAGGAGATCTTCTAGAAGCCAGGGGCTGAATTCTCCTCTCAAAAGGAAGAGGGCAGCATATGGTGGAGAAGGACAGGAGTGTGGGCTATACAGAAGAAATATCTGAGCTTAAAATCTAATTCGTAGGCTGCTGCTGCTGGTCCAGGGTCCACACTTTGAGAACCATTGAGTGATGTCTGGAATGTGGTCTTCACCAGGTTCTTTATGAATTCTTTGGCATCTGTTGAGCTTTCTTCCAGAGCAGTGATCATCCAGCTTTTACTATATTAAATATTTTATATTTTAGGCTTCCTGGGTCATGTGTCCGTCACAAGTCAACTCTTGCACCACGAAAGCAGCCATAGATAATATATATAAAAAAGTGCTAGCTGGGGGTGGTGGCGCATGCTTGTAATCCCAGTACTTGGGAGGCAGAGACCGGAGGATCCGGGTTCGCGGCCAGCCTCAGCTACTTAGTGAGGCCCTCCGCAACTTCGTGAGACCCGGTTTCAAAATAAAGTATAAAAAATAGGGCCGGGGGTGTAGCGCAGAGGTAGAAAGCTCCTGGGTCCAATCCCCGGTACTGCAAAAAAAAAAAAAAAGTGCGTATGCCCATGTTCAAATAAAGCTTTATTTGTGAATGTTCAAATTTGAATTACATACAACTTTCATGTATCAAAAATATTACTTTTTGAAAATTTTTACCATTATTTTAAGTGTAAAACCATGCTTAACTGGCAGATGATACAAAACAAGCAACAGGCATGATTAGGCCTACTGTTGAAATTTGCCAGCCCCTGTTCTAGAGTTGGGAATAGAGGACCTACTCAGCAGGAGTCTCAGGTTGGTAAGCTACTGCTTTTTGGAAGTTCATGTAGATTTTCTGAGTCAGTCTCATTGAGTAGATAGGGGATCTAGTCCCCCATATTCGATTGGTGGAATTATCTGCAAAATTAGCAAATGATTTTAATTAGCATGTGTGTATTTGTCCAACAAAACATCTTCCTTTCTCCAAACTTCGCCCTTTTAGGTCAGTTTAAAGGATTGTTACATAAATTAAGCAACCCACAGGATTTTGTCAGAGGAGTCAGTGCTGGGGCTAGACAGTTTTGGTTGCCCAGTGGTATTGATTTTCATTTTAGATTTCATGGTTGCTTGGACAAGGTGGTATTATAGCTTTTTCATTGCATTTATAAACTCTTATCTGTATTTGTTAAAGGCACATTTCAACTTCTCAAATTAAACTGGTCTTCAGACTGTCGAATTACACTGAGTCTTTCGAGTCTAGGACAAGTACATTGAATCAACAAACATTTTTTTAAAGCACCTTAAGTCTGGACTTCCTTAAAATTTAAAGACATAGTAGTGGTTAAGATCATTTTATTTCAAGTGAGACAGACTGAAGCCAGTTTACAGTTGTGCCTTTTCCTGGCTGTATGATCTTAGACAAGGTATAGAGCCATATGAACCCCAGTTCTCTCATGTATAAAATGAAGAGCATCATAGTAGCTACCTCATCACATTATTGTGAGATTTGAATTAAATGATATTTGTTAAAGCAACTGGCACTTAGAGAGCAATAAGTATTGGATATTGCTTATAGACTTATTGCCATCTTTCTCTTTGTTTTTATTTCCATCATCCTTTTTAAACATAATCAGTCAATCATCCATGAAAAAAAAAGTTTTCAAGTGTGTGATATGTGTGCTAGTCATTGGAGACTTAAAAACACAATTCGGTTAAGACACTTTTATGTACAAATAAACATAGGAACAATTTGGTTTAACGGGTTGCCCTGACCTCATCTCTATGCAGAGATCAGAGGGACATAAAAGACAGACTGGCCAGTTCTATTTAGAAGATGGGGAGTTCCTGATAAAAGTCTCACAGAGGTGACCACTAAGTTGAATTTAAGTGATACTTTTGGCACTCAGCATCAAGCATCCTTGAGAAGTATGGACAACTCATGAAACCTAGCTCATCTTTTTTATGCACCAACCTCATGTGATTAAAGTTTCTGGATCCTGCCTTACATTAGTTCCCTTTCCCCAGCTTACCTTTTCCTACACAAATGCCACCCTTCTACCCCAACTTCAGCTCCAGTCAAAACTCTCCCTCTTTTTCATATCATCTTCCCTTCCTAATCTAAATCCATTTAGTCCTGATGTGTATTGTGCAGTAACTATAACACTTGGTAATAATAAGTCTTTGTGCATAGTCCTTCCCCTCATTTGATTTGTAGTTATTCATTTTTTCCTTAGCTAGAGAGGAAGGACTCCACTACCTCAGCTAGCAGAGGGTATTATGGACACCCAACAAATACTTATCAGTAGGCTTCTCAATTGCGTCTTTGAGAGATTGTCCCTTTAAATCAATATACTTGTCTCAATCCCATCCCTATTCCACTTCTCTTCCTATCTGACTTCCTAGTCTCACAAGTCTGAACAAATGAGGACTGAGCCCATGCTCAAGATTCTTCTGCATCACCTGTGAAATGAAATCTCACTGTCTTCAAATATCAGATAAAGGATCAGGATCGGGGCAGTGCCTACCTGTCCAGTGTCACCTCTGCTCATTTCTCCTTCCTTTTCCTCCTTCATGGTCCAGCAGCAATGCAGTGAATTTCCCCAAGCATCTCCTGTTGTCGTCAGAGGTCACACTCTTGAACATGCTGTTCTTTCTTCCAGAAAGCCCCCCCTTCTCATATTTCCAGAAACATCTTTCCAACCTTCAACTCAATTCATAATTCTTCCTCCAGAAAGTATGTCTTGACTTCCTCAGGCAGAAAAAGACACCGTAGTCCGGATGCCTCTTCCCACCCTCGCCTGTGCCCATTTTATGTGCCAATGCTGTCAAGCTCCTCTCCGCTTCCTGACACCCCAGACTGTTTCATGCTTCATGCCTTTGCTCCTGCTATGTTCCTCCTCCTAGAATACAATTCCCACTGGTCTTCACCTGGTTAACTCCTTCTTATCTTACAAGCTCAGTTCAGGAGCCATCTGTTCCAGTAGGCCTCCCTTGAACTACCTCATTGGATTAAGTGCCCATTTCTGTTATCCCAAAGCACTCTATCTTAGCACTTCAAACTACATTAAACTCTTGATTTCCAAGCTCCAAGCACCACAGAGGCAGAGTACTTATCTCTGCATTCTCAGTGCCTTGTGGGAGTGAGCGGATGGGTGGGTAGATAACAGATAGGCAAGTTTATCCAGAGGTTATACTAATAAGCTTTTCAGAGTTTCCACTGCAGTCTTGAATTGATATAATTTCTCGACATTTTCTTTTAGGCACGTCTTCTCAACCCTGGCACTATTGACATTTGTGCCTAGGTAATTCTTGTTGTGGGTGTTGTCCTCTGCATTGTGTGATGATTAGCAGCATCCCTGGCTGCCACATCAACTAACTACCAGTAGTAGCTTTCTTGAGTTGTGACAATCAAAAATGTCTCTAAGCACTGCCCCGTGTCCTGAGAGCAGGGGTGTAAGAAAAATCTAACTACCTTTAGCCGGGCGTGGTGGCGCACGCTTGTAATCCCAGTACTTTGGGAGGCGGAGACCGGAGGATCCAGGTTCGCGGCCAGCCTCAGCTCTCTCGCTCTCTCTCTCCCTGTCTCTCTCTCTCTCTCTCTCCTTAGTGAGGCCCTCCGCAACTTCGTGAGACCCGGTTTCAAAATAAAGCATAAAAAATAGGGCCGGGGGC